>MU703910.1:8724-106395 GCA_026770625.1 Nicotiana glauca
TTTGAAGTCAGGAGCCCGCCTGGAGAATGGAGGCGTTATCATTTTAAGTTGTTAAAGTTAGGAGCCCGCCTGGAGAATGGAGGCATTATCATTTTAAGTTTGAAGTCAGGAGCCCTCCTGGAGAACGGAGGCGTTATCATTTTCAGTTTGAAGTCAGGAGCCCGCCTGGAGAACGGAGGCGTTCTCATTTTAAGTTTGAAGTCAGGAGCCCGCCTGGAGAACGGAGGCATTATCATTTTAAGTTGTTGAAATCAGGAGCCCGCCTGGAGAATGGAGGCGCTATCATTTTTAGTTGTTGAAATCAGGAGCCCGCCTGGAGAATGGAGGCGCTATCATTTTTAGTTGTTGAAGTCAGGAGCCCGCCTGGAGAATGGAGGAGTTATCATTTTAAGTTTGAAGTCAGGAGCCCGCCTGGAGGATGGAGGCTTTATCATTTTAAGTTGTTGAAGTCAGGAGCCCGCCTGGAGAATGGAGGCGTTATCATTTTAAGTTTGAAGTCAGGAGCCCTCCTGGAGAACAGAGGCGTTATCATTTTAAGTTTGAAGTCAGGAGCCCGCCTGGAGAATGGAGGCGTTCTCATTTTAAGTTTGAAGTCAGGAGCCCGCCTGGAGAACGGAGGCGTTATCATTTTAAGTTGTTGAAATCAGGAGCCCGCCTGGAGAACGGCGGCGTTATCATTTTAAGTTGTTGAAATCAGGAGCCCGCCTGGAGAACGGAGGCGTTATCATTTTAAGTTGTTGAAGTCAGGAGCCCGCCTGGAGAACGGAGGCGTTATGATTTTTAGTTGTTGAATTCAGGAGCCCGCCTGTAGAATGGAGGCGTTATCATTTTAAGTTGTTGAAGTCAGGAGCCCGCCTGGAGAATGGAGGTGTTATCATTTTAAGTTGTTGAAGTCAGGAGCCCGCCTGGAGAATGGAGGTGTTATCATTTTAAGTTGTTGAAGTCAGGAGCACGCCCGGAGAACGGAGACGTTATCATTTTTAGTTGTTGAAGTTAGGAGCCCGCCTGTAGAACAGAGGCGTTATCATTTTAAGTTGTTGAAGTCAGGAGCCCGCATGGAGAATGGAGGCGTTATCATTTTAAGTTGTTGAAGTCAGGAGCCCGCCTGGAGAACGGAGGTGTTATCATTTTTAGTTGTTGAAGTCAGGAGCCCGCATGGAGAATGGAGGCGTTATCATTTTAAGTTATTGAAATCAGGAGCCTGCCTGGAGAATGGAGGCGTTATCATTTTAAGTTTGAAGTCAGGAGCTCGCCTGGAGAACGGAGGCGTTATCATTTTTAGTTGTTGAAATCAGGAGCCCGCTCGGAGAATGGAGGTGTTATCATTTTGAGTTGTTGAAGTCAGGAGCCCGCCTGGAGAATGGAGGCGTTTCATTTTTAAAGTTGTTGATTGAAGTCAGTAAGGTGGAGGATTACGACAAAAATCCCCAACATAAATCAAAATTCAGAAATCAGAAGGAAGACAACAATGGTCAGTTCAAGCTTCGAAAGGAAAATAATTCGAAGAAGGAAATAAGCAGTTCAAGTTCGGCAGTCAAGAGAAGCCAACGAGTCAAGTCAGAAGAGAAGAAGCATCGAAAGAAACACAAGAGCAAGCGAGGCAACAAGAGACACAGGAAGAGCAAGTTGAAGATTTAGATAAGATTTTACAATTCATAGACTAGTTTAGTCTAGCTTCTTATTTTCTTTTAGCATGGTGTAATAAGGAGGTCGGTAAGCAGTAGCAGCAGCAGCAACAACAGTAACAACAAAATCATAGTTCCACGGTAGTCCCAGCTACCAAAACTTCCCGAACTACATTGACCTGATTCCCTTTTAGCTAGGGATATGTAGGAGACCTTTTGAAGCAAAGGTTCGGTCAAATCTTTCAAAAAAATGCTTCACACGGAGTACTTAAACGGGCAAAAATCGCTCGTATCTGCTCACTTTATCTTTGCACGAAAACTCTTCGTATTTACGGGCAAAGAGGGGCAGCTGTGAGCACGTGATTTTTGCCCTATACGAGAACTACTCCCAAAAATTTCAAAATAAAATAGTTTTCTTTTGTGTGCAATTTTTGCGAATTTCGTGCTATTTTTCTCTTATTGTTCGCATTTGTCCGTGCATGTTTATTTGTTAAATTTATGAAAATACAAAAATATGTTGCATTTGCATTGAGGATTTAATTCTACAATTAGGAGTAATTACGTTTGTTTACAAATGGAAAAATCACAAAAAAATTATGTACTTTGCATTTTTAGCATTTAATGTCCAAATTGTGTGAGCTTACTTTTAATTGGTGTTTAATATTGTGTGATAATTATTATTAGGAGTTAATTAGCATTTTAGTTAATTTTTGATTTTATCATTTGAGTTAGAATTTTGATTTTATTAATTAGAAATTAAGGAAATAAAAATAAAGCGAAAAACCGGACTGGGCCGTCCAAATTTGACCAAATCCAGGCCCAAAACATTTGCCTAACCCGGTCCAATTGGCCAAGCCTCTCAGACGTTCCAAACGACGTCGTTTTGTCGCTTTCAATCAGTGCCGTTGGATTAAATCAATCCAACGGCCAAGATCATCAAACCAGGCACACCAAACCAGCCCGACCCATTTACCCCAAAACGATCCGGTCCCAGAGAAGGCCAAACGATACCATTCGGTTTAGTCGACTGATCCAGGCCATTGATCTCAAATGATCTAACGGCCTGGATTGGTTCTCTCATTCGGTATATATTTTCCCCAACAACCCAACCCTCCTTAGAACCCCCCTCCCCCCGCTTCCGTCTCTCTCAAGGTCTTCAGAGACCAGTCCCTGCTCCGCTGCTGACCGCCCGCCGAAAATCGCCCACGGCGGCAGTCAGTCGCCAAGCCCTACCAAAACTACACCCCAAACTCCCCTCAGCCTCCTCATCCTAAATATCCAGCCCGTTTTCTTCGAATCTTAGCCCACCTCATCGAATATCGTTTCAAAACCAAGAACCCTAGCGCCGCCCTAAAAATCTCCGATGGCGGCGCCACCTCCAATGGCTACCAAACTTACACCAATTGAACCCCTGACCTCCCTCGTCCCTAAACCATCAATAGTTCCCCTCGAATCTTGTTCGAACGTCTCGAATATTAGATCAGAGACGAACCCTAGAAATACAAAATAGGCAAATGGAGTCCCCACCCACGAATTGGGTATATTTGGACTCGAATAGGGTCGAAATGGACCAAAATCAGAGGAATTCAAATAATTCGAGTCCTGAGCTCAAATTTGACGAGTAAGTTCTGTTCCTTCCGAGTTTGTTTTACTTTTATTCTTCTTTCTTTTCTGTTAGTTTCGTTCAGTAAATTCTTCTTCTACCCATTTCTTATTTTGGTTCAGGATCAAATGCTTTTTTGTTTACTCTGTGTTTTGTGTTTCCATGTATTGCTGTTTATTTCGAATTATTCAGTGTCAGTAATATCTTGTATAAAACCGTGGTAAATCTTGTCAAATTGGTCAAATTAATATTAGTTCAAAGTGTTTCATCTCTGTCGTAACTCTGCATATGAATTCAGTATATTTACAATGTTCACTTGTTCTTGTTTTGGGTTTAATTTAGGATCGTGTTAGTTCATAACCTTAGTAGTTCAATAAGATTTTGTCCCGTTTCATTCATCTTTGTTTTGATGCTACTTGACCTAATGTGAGTTTCATGAATTGAATCCCTATTTCTGTTCTGATATTGAACTGACTTTGCTGAGTTATCCTAATGTTGTTGAGTGGGGATTAGTTTCATGTGTCTAATTAGTCAATTGGTAGGATTTCTCATTGAGGAGATTTGGTTATAGCTGTTGTGGTTTGAAAGGGGATTGGTTTAAGATAGTAGTCTCAGGCTGTTAGGGGATAATTTGGAGATTAAAAAGAAAGCAAAATGTTTAGTTGAGTGCTCTGTCCACTAAGTACTAATATAACATTAAAATAAGGTATTATTTAATAGTTTGTGGGGAACAAAACATAATAGCATGGGGGAGTAATTGAGTACTATAAGCTGCCCATGCAATTGAATTAAAAATGGCACAAGACACATAGTAATGGGCTGGTAAGAGAATATTATGGGCAGCAGGTTAGTGTAATAGTTTAAGTTTTTCAAGAATAGGAAGGGGTCTGTTTTGGGATATAAATAAGAGAAGTTTGGGCAGAGTTAGGGGCTGGTTTTTTGAAGGCTGAAAAATCAGTTTCTTAGAGAGTCTTAAGGAAATCATATTAAAAGTTATTAAAGAGAGCAATTTGGAGAGAGTTTAATCAGTTAGTTCAACTAATACTGCTTGATTGAAAACTAAAGAGAACTTCAGCTTTAATTATCAATTTATATTTTCGAGTTCATCTTTTGGTTGATGGTACTGCATTTCGATTGGTATTTGGTTGAAACTAAGCTGTTTCGGGGTTTCAATTGATTGCTGGTGGTTATTTGTTGTTGCTGTTCGGTGTCACAACTGATTTTAGCCTGTGGCAGAGGGTATTTTGGTTTAAAACTGGTGTTGAACTGTTCTGAATTCCATAATTGCTGTTGGTGTCACTATTCTATTGCTGTTGTTGCTGTCTTTGTTGCATTACTGTTGTTGCTATTGCTGATATTACTGCTGCCCCTGATCTTTCTTCTACTTCATTTCTATTCCAATTCCAGGTACACTTTCATAGCCTTTAATGATCTGGAATATGTTTCACATGCATGAACAATTTGGGAATCCATAAAGAGAAGTTGTTATCTGTTCATCTAAGTGTACTTAGAACCATTGTTAGCTTTAATATCTAGTTTAGTCATTTATGGTATCTCGAACAACGGTGTGAACTGTTTGATGTATATTGGGAAGTATAATGGGGACTGTTTCAGGATTTGTTTTACTAGTGGATTATGAACTGATTCTATGCCCAGGGGACTACAGTAGTTAGTAATTCTGTTTTGTTAAGTTGTGTTACTAGTATAGTGTAGCGTAGTCCAATCTGTTTTCAATAGTCGTAGAGAAATATGTTCACATAGTTTTCCAGCATGCTGTTTCAATATTTCCAGTTATGAGATCGCGAGTCATGTGAGTGAATGATGCTAATTTGAATAATGTTGGTAAATAATATTAGGTCCCCAAAATGTTGGTGATTAATGTTGGTTTTAATTGCAATAGTCGTAAGAACAAGTTCCAAATGGTTATGAATTTCGTGTAGTTAATTTCGATAGTCTAGTTCATCTAGTAATGTTAATTTGAAATAGCTTGAGAATGGTTAATTTGGTTCGTTGTCAAATTCAGTTTTCTCTTTTAGTTGTCAACTTTAGTAATATGCATCAATAAATAAAGAAACAAGAAAATTGATCATGAGATAAAAAATGCAAGCGAACGTTAAATAAATTGCTGGCCCGTTAGCCTAGGGTCTTGCCTTTGGATCTCCAGGCGTCCCGTTAAGCTTGTTCGGTTTGGATTGGCCCCAAGGCCCACTCGTCAACAATCGGGACCAATTTAAAGATTTTGATATATAGTTCAACGTAGTATATGTTTGGGCTTTTGAGTTAGGTAGCGGGCGCAAATGAAGAGGTTTCTCCCTTTTGTTTGGATCCGGACTTGAACTTGAAGCTCGAATTTTATATTATTAATTAAATAGGATTTACTCCATTAGAGACAAAGTTAATAGAAAATCGTAGTTGCTTTAGGATTGACCTTTAAATAATAAATGAGACGAGCCTCGCCAAACCAAATACATAAATTGCGGGGCCCTCAATAATTATTTTTTTAAAAATACTTAGACCTGGGACGGACCGTTTAGCGAATTTCACGGCATTCCCCAAAGATAATAATGCGTTAGTCTCTTTAGGCGCGTGTTTAATAATTTTACCTCCTTAAATTCGGGTGTGCATTTCATGTGACCCAAATCCAAATCCCAAAACGTTGAATAAGAATGTGTCGAGGATCCGGGTGTATTTAATGTGACGTGATCCAAAAACACGTTCTTAAACGATGTTCACTTTCTTACAAATTGACTAAAAGCGGTAAATAATTCTAAAATTGCACTATAGGTTTGAACCTGTATTAAAATTAGATAATCAAGCCAAATATGACAGTTGAGCGACCATGCTAGAACCACGGAACTCGGGAATGCCTAACACCTTCTCCCGGGTTAACAGAATTCCTTATCCGGATTTCTGTTTCATAGACTGTAATACGGAGTCAACTTTTTCCTCGATTCGGGATTCAAACTGGTGACTTGGGACACCGTAAATCTCTCAAGTGGCGACTCCAACTCTTAATGATAAATCCTGTTTCGGTTGTCCTTTAATTGAAAAAATTCCCTTTATTATACCCCTTTACGGGGTGTAGTAGTGAAAAAGGAGGTGTGACACATTCGCCCATGAGAACCACCCTAATTCATACTATATATATTACCTGCATTGGATACTTATCTTCAACCTAACCATGATCCTAAGACTCGGGATATATGCTAATTTGTATTAGAGAAGAAAAAAGTAAGCACGCCAAAACAAGTAAGAGTGTATCTTATCCTTTTTCTCTTCCAACAGCTTCTCTTTGTCCATGTTGAACGAGTAAGTTATAATATAAACCATCCATCTTATCACAGTTTCAGCAGTTGAAGTGGTAGCCATATCCTACATAATGCATATTTACTTGCACCTTGAGAACCGATAACTGTACCGAGTAAACAACCAACGTATGTCATAGAGAAGCATGAACCAAGTAATTAAAATCTATAATGGAATTCCTTAAGGCCAAGAAATGAGACTTTTTTGTAGCCTAAACTTGGATTAACTACCCTCAAACTACTTTCTAATGATTTTTCTGTGCAGACCTGTCATTTTTGTGTAGTTTCTGTACAAAAGCTGTATGACTAACTATGCGGTGACGACTTCAACGGAGGTTCCATGACTTGGCAATTTAGGCAGTTGTGTGATGCTGCTGAAAGGCCTTGAAGCATTTTTATAACTTCAACTGTATCCTCAAGATAGTATTTGGCCATACTTGGTTTCTGACCAACAGTGCAAGCAAACACTTCTGCTTTATCAAGCAAAAAATGGTTGGACACATGACTTGCATTAATGCTCTCAAACATGTCTTCGTCTGATCTGTCATCGCCTATACACAAAACAAAATCTGGTGACATCCCTCTGCTCTTCATTGTTGCCATGAGACTCTCAACAACAATGCCTTTGCTTATATCCTGCAATCAATGAATAAGGTTAGCATCCATTTCAGTTTACCAAGTTTGAAATATTATTCAACCATCATTCAAATTTCTCATACCTGTGGTTTCACCTCAACTATGTGTTGCCCTCTTTTCACAACCACAGGCTCATTAGCTAGTACACTCTCCAAGTGATCAAGAAGCTCTTTTGCTTGCCAAGCACCAAAGTCGGGGTCGGCTTCTTGATGATGCCATACCAGGGCGCTCTCCTTTTGCTCTATTGACGAACCATCTGTTGCCTCTGTATAATGCTCCATAACAGGCAATGCTACCCTTTTCCAGTCCATGTCTGCAGCTAACGGACGTGATTCCCATTCCGAATCCTTACTCCACCTTTACAAGGGATTAAATCAAGCGAGACACAAACAATAAGTTAAAGAAAGCAGCAATAAAATTGAAATGGCAGCAATGAGTTGATGAAATCAAAGCGGCAACAATGTGATACCTTGTAAAATAACCATGTTCAGCTGATAGCCCGAGTCTTGGACATGGAGATAACCACTGACTCAAAGAATCCTTACCTCTGCCACTCACTATAAAAACGACATTCTTTGGATCACTGCATAAACCATTCAAAACTGAGATGACTTCTTCACCAGGAGCTTTATTCACCTTATCCTCAGGCATCATGGTACCATCGTAGTCAAGCAAGATAAGCCGGCTGTTCGTCCTGTTGTAAGCAGAGACAATGTGTTCCACCGAAAGCTTCCTGAAATTAGGACCGAGGGCAACAACCCTGAAGCCAAGACCAAAACCAATGCCCCAACATCTCTTGTGATAATGCTCAGCACAAGCTCTTTGAAGGTCCTGATCGAAACTCCTAGCCCAATATGCCACATCATGAGAAGAAACATATTTGTAATGCTTCTCGTGGCGCAATTCTTTCTCAGGATCTGGCATGGTCACTGCCAAAACCATAGCCTCAGATACACTGTCAATGTTCCAAGGATTTACACGGATTGCACCACTAAGAGATGGCGAGCACCCAACGAATTCAGATACAATAATCACACTTTTCCTGGAAGCTGCAGAACCATCAAGCTGCAAGACCTTATCCAGATTATCGCTCCCCTGCCTAGAGACCGTATACTCATAAGGCACCAAGTTCATCCCATCTCTAACAGCATTAACAACAACACACTCAGAGACTGCATAATGTGCAATCTTGTCTTGAGTAGAAACTGGACCATTGATACAAACAATCGGCTTGTACCCCGGTTTGCCATATTTTTTATTAATTTCACTTGCAATTCTGTTGACCTCTTTTTGAACCTCTTGGACATCACTCCCTTTACTTCTAGGGGGGTTGGTGATCTGAACCAATACCACTTTACCCCTCAAGACAGGGTTCTCATCTAGAAGCCTCCCCATTGCCAAAAACTTTAGACCAATTCCTTTAAACATGTCCATATCATCAATACCTAACATCACAATTTTCCCCTCATATTTTTCTTTCAACTCCTTCGCTTTCTTTCCCGTGTCTGGTAGTGACATAACATTTTGGAGCTGTCCCATGTGAATACCAACAGGAAGGATTTTAATGGTCACAGTTCTACCATAATAGTCGAGACCAATGTAACCCCTCTTGGATTGATAGTCCAAACCCAACATCCTACTACAACATGATAAGAAATGCCTAGCATAATCAAATGTCTGAAAGCCTACAAGATCACAATTCAATAAAGCCCTTAAAATCTCTTCCCTAACAGGCAATGTTCGGTATATTTCAGATGATGGGAAAGGACTATGAAGAAAAAACCCAACCTTTACTCTATTGTACCTTCTCCTCAGGAAAGTAGGCAACACCATGAGGTGATAATCTTGAATCCAAACATAATCTTCATCTGGATTTATCACTTCATAAACCTTATCAGCAAAAATCTTGTTTGCTGAGACATAAGCCTGCCACATAGACTTGTCAAACCTGACTCCATGGCTAGGTGTAACAGGCAACATGTAATGAAACAAAGGCCATAGATAGTGCTTGCAAAAACCATGATAGAACTTGTTTATTAAATCCAAAGGCAAGAAAGTGGGCACACACCTAAACTTGTCCAACAAGAATTGAGCCACTTCATCTTGTTCTGAGGGATCAACCTCTGCCTTCAAACACCCCACATATATAATCTCTACATTTGGTGAAAACCCATCTTTGAGCTGCAAAATCAAAGTGTCCAACGCATATCTGTCCCATTCAAAGCACCATTTCTTGGTTTCAGAATTCCTATAAGCTTTGACTGGCAACTGGTTGGCAACAATGATTCTTCTCTCATGATTCTCCACCTCAACATTACTATCATTCCCTTCTAAGTCCTCCTCATCAAATTCAGATATAATCCCTGGAAAAGTCATGACTCTTGGGATTCTGGGCCGATCAACACTGTAGGGATATTCGTCAAAATTTAGCAAATTGAAACAAGATCGCGACAACATAATGACAAAAGTAAGAAACACCTAGAGTTCATAAAGATCTTACGTCTGCGTTAAGATAACAGAAAAGTTCAGAACTTTATACTATAAAAGGATATGAAAATCTAGACAAGAGCGAGATTGGGTACTTTCTTTTATCGGTGGGTGTTACAGACATAAAGTGTATGCTTCAAGAATAAGAGATGAAAACATAAAACTACCATTGAGAAGTAAATATATGGAAAGCTTCGAAAAAAATAAAGTGTAGATATATATAGAATATTTTGTACAAGGGAGGTAGGGGAGAGTGGATAAGAACGAAGGAGGAAGACCGACTTGCACCAAATGGCTACTACGTAATTTGCTTTTGTATAATTTTCACGGCCAAGATTGACAAATTAAAAGATCTTTCTCATATTTATTATAAATATAAATATAAATATATATACACATCATCAACTTACTTCTCATATTTTTAATGGGACGTGGCCTATTTTGACACGGAGTTGCTACTGGTGTTCAAAGTATTGGTCCGATTTCTGAATATGTATTTGGGTACTAGGTTTCATCTTTCACAATCGGCTGACTATTGAGAAATGCGTTTGGAACTTTCTCATATTTTAAACGTTTCATTGGCTTTTATTTTTGAGGCTTTTTCGTATGTATACCATATATGAAATTATATTACCAAATATGTTCATAATTTATTTATTATCCTTCATGTTAATAGTATTTCTACCTAATATAATGTATTAAATAAAGAATCACGGTAGCTTTATGATTCATTATTTTGCGCGCTAAAAAAAGGGAATTAAATATTTTCCAGATCTTCCCCAACGCAAATGACGCACATTCCATAATTATCGCCGGCTTCACTCTAATCTTCCACAACGCAGAGCAAGATTTTTCATACTCTGTTTTTGCGATACATTTTATTTCCAGAAATTCTCTCTACATCTCTCTCTATTTCTCAATCGCAAATTTCAGTAATACAAAGCAAATGAAAAGAGAGCAACAATTCTACCATTGACAGCCATTAAAAAGCTTGAAAGCTTTGAATTCAAATTTGAATTTTCAAAAATCATTATTTGTTTGGATTGGGTGATGTTGAAAATAATCGGGAATATGGTTTGGAGTTTATAACTCAATTTTGAGGGGTTTTGGTGAAGATTAGACTTGGTTTTGACAGAATTTCAGATTGAAATTCGAAGAAGAAGAAGACATATTGCAGAAATTGTAGATAAATTGTAGTAGATAATTTGTATTCTGATTGTAGATGCTTTATTTTCTGTTTTTACAAATAAAAAACGGCTAAAACTTCTACAAATCTTCTAAAAAAATGTAATTATGTCAAAAATCTCAATTATGCTACAATTGAATGAGAATTGGGATATAAAAATTAAATGTACCCCGTTTGTAGATATTTTATCGATAAATTATAGATTATTTGTATTCTAATTGTATATGCTTTGTTTTCTGTTTTCACAAATAAAAAATGACTAAAACTTCTACAAATCTTCTGCAAAAAATGCAATTATGTCGAAAATTCCAATTAAACTACAATCGAATGGGAATTAAAATATTAAAATTCAATATACCCAATTTGTAGTTATTTTGTAGATGAATTGTAGATTATTTGTATTCTGATTGTAGATGCTTTGTTTTCTGTTTTCATAAATCAAAAACGACTAAAACTTCTACAAATCTTCTGCAAAAAACGCAATTATGTCAAAAATCTCAATTAAACTACAATGGAATAGGAATTGGAATATTAAAACTCAATATACCAAGTTTGTAGATATTTTGTAGATGAATTATAGATTATTTGTATTCTGATTGTAGATGCATTTTTTTTTCTGTTTTTACAAATCCAAAATGACTAAAACTTCTAGAAAATCTTCTGCAAAAAATGCAATTATGTCGAAAATACCAATTAAGCTACAATTAAATGGGAATTGGGATATTAAAATTTAATGTACCTAGTTTGTAGATTCTTCCACCATCGCAAAAGCTCAGTTCGTCGACATTCTCTACGAGGAATGTAAAAATTTCATATATATATATATAGAGAGAGAGAGAGAGACCATTCAAAAATAAATTCTTTTATTTCCTATTATGCATGAATTGCTAAGATGATCTCTAAGCGCGTCTGTGCACTGTAATAAGCTTGTACTATATTTATTGTATGTATATCACATTAATTTTTAAGAAAGCTGATGTCGATTTTATGAATTCATCTACGTCTACAATTTTTGGGCAGCTTATGGCTCACTTTTTGCTCAATATTTGAATCTGAAAATTACTTGCCATAAGTAAGCATACGCTTTTCATTTTGAAGATTTTCAAGCATTAACATCTACTGCACCTTTTCTTTTGAATTTATCTTTTTTGGTATTAATATCTTAATATATTTTCTATTATTACCTACAGTTAAATTAATTTATCTTAAACTCGTAGTCCAATTTAAATGAATTTTTGGGAGGGAGAGAAACGTGGGATGAGTGGAGATACTTATCTATACAGATTTCTTTAATTATGGAGTAAAAAACGTACAATTAATTATACCCTTAATTAATTATAATATAAAATTTATAATTTGTTATACTAAATATAATTAAATTAAACCTTAAACACTGAGGGTAATAAGGTTTCCGATGTGGCATAGGAATATAAAAATTACTTTATTTTTGGGACGTTACGTTATTGGTTTTGATCGCAGCATCACCATTTTCAACACTTGAAGTAAAAACGATAGCAAAAAGGAAAGTAATAAAAGAAATCAATAATAGAAGAAAGTTACTACTGGTTTTTAGAGGATACAAACACATTAAAATCTAGCTATAAAGTTCGTCGATTTTATTGAAAAGTTAACTGTAAAGAAGGTTACATAATGCTTGGTACTTTTTCGTTTTTCACTTTATCCTGTTATAGAACAAATATTGCAACCTAATTAATTAGCAAAATCATAGGAAAGGAGTTAACAGCTATGACAGCTCGACACGGTCATATTGGATAACAAGAACAGCTGGCACGTGACCTTTCCCTTTTTGAGAAAGAAAATTATTTCTAAGCTCGGAAAAGTCAGTTTTAAGTACTTATTTTTGTATGAAAATAACTTATTAAACGTTATGTTTATTTACAAAGACTGACGGCAACGTGTTCAATTCCTCAACAAGTAGTGGGCCAAAAGCTTCTGATTGGCTGGACTGCGGGAGTGGATAGAGGCTTTGACGCGTGATTTGGAAATTGAGAAATTTTCATAAAGCAATATCTTTAAATAGTTATTAGTCATCTATAGATATTATTTATTATATTACAGATTATAGATACTTTTTATGTGGTTATAAGATGTATTTGATGTATTTAAGCTATTGTATTAATAAATACAGTAGCAAAAATATGCGTGAATCAGGGAAGTCTAGCTAATCAGTTGTTGTATTCGAGTGTATTCGACTGTATTCATGGAGTGAAACATGAGATTACAGCTGGACAAATTATTGTATTCGACTGTATTCACGACGTGAAATAAGGGATTACACTGTTTTTAAAATGGAAAGTGAATCAATTAACATAATAAATTCCTACTATAACTCAACAAACTCAATTATAACACACAAATTTTGTATTTTCAGTTATAAAAAATATTCTCAACCGAAAAATACCCCAAAACCATAGCAATCTTCAAAGAAATTATATAATACATCTGAATACATTAATTATATTAATTAAAAAAAACTTATGAATACATTCATGGCATATAGTGAGACAGTGAATACAATGAAATACATATATACAGCGGGATACATTAAAATACAATGAGAAAAAAAGACAGTGAATATAATAAAATACATAGTATACAACGAGATACAATGAATTACAATGAAAAAAAAGGACAATGAATACAATGAAATACAAGAAAATACATTGAAATATATTAACAGAAAATCATCCTACAACATCCATATCTCCATGCTCACCATCTCTGAAGACACCTTTGTCTCCACTAACAAACCGAAATTGGCAGAGATAAATATACTTGAGCAACTCCAAAACTCAAACATGAAGATTTAACCCCTCTAATAGATTTGGGATTCCAAGAACAAAGCCACTTCTAATATAGGAAGGCCATAAAATAAAGTTCAAAGAGCATTTTGCCAAAATGCTTATCGCATTATGTTCCCAAAAAATAATTAAGCGTGCAGTAAGTCTACCGACGGATGCTGTTGTTGGTGAGAAACCAGTCAGATTAAATGTTCCATAGATTTTAAACCGGATGAAGCAGAGAGTGAGCCTGCTCTGAAGTGGACTTTGCACAAATACGGTGGAAGGAGGAGGAGATCGAAAATTTTAATGGGATGGGGGAAGAGAATGAGATGTATCAAAGTAGAGAGAGAAAGAAAATAGTATAACTGATTAGCGTATTTATTGGTTTAGGGCTAGGAGGTAACCAAAATTAAATATTTTATTATAAACTTTAAAATGTAACTATAAATATAATTTTTTAAATGGTATTTATTTAAAATAAATAAGATGTTAACCTTTGCTATAGGAGGTAAAAATTCCTTGAAAAATAGATTGGGTTGGGCGCGTACCTACAACTTTAATTTGGTAAGCTATAACTATAATACAATAAGGAATACTGTATTTGTATAAAATAAAGCAAATAGAATAACCGAAATGTCACGACCCGGATTTTCTACCATCGGGAGTCGTGATGACACCTACTGTTGGAGCTAGGCAAGCCAAACATTTAACCCTTTGAATAACAACACAACAGTAATAACAATAATAAACCTTTAAATGAAAGCGGAAGTCTTTTATAACATAAGTAAATGAAAACCCAAAATGCGAAAGTTAAATATTTCACTACCCAAGGACTGGAGTCGCTATCTCACGGACTACTAATGAGTACTACAAACAAGTCTGAATAGAAAAATACATCGTGTCTGCCTCGGTACAATGAAAACAAACAGAAAATATGGAAAGGGACTCCGGCCTGCGAACGCCATCTAGGCTATCTCGTAGTCCCTGGACTGAAGTCAGCTCCCACTCAACGTGCTACTGCTGTGATCCAAAAGCTGCTCCGGTACCGTGATCTGTGCAAAAAGCATAGAAGTGTAGCATCAGCACAACCGACCCCATGTGCTGGTAAGTACCTGGCCTAACCCCGGCGAAGTAGTGACAAGGCTAGACAGGACTACCAATCAACCCGTACAGTTCTATATATATATATATATGTGCAATAAAAGGAAAGAATACCAAAACTAAACAGTTAAAAGGGAGGGAAACATGCAATGGGGGAGTACAATCCCGATATAAAAGTCATCAACTTAAATAAGAAACATGGCACAACAATAATTAACAAAGACAAGAAATCCAACAGTTGCACGGCATCAATCTTCGTACTTTTACTCTCATCCTCACCCAAAGCAATCAAATAAAAATGCACGGCATCACCCTTCGTGCTTTCCTCACATAACTCTTATTTCATGGCACAGAATGATCCTTCGTGCAAATAATATAATCAACAATAGCACGGAATGTCCCTTCATACGAATATAATCAAACAATGGCACGGAATGACCCTTCGTGCATAATATACTCAACAATGGCACGAAATGACCCTTCGTACATTCTAATGTCCCTTCGTGCGAATATAATCAAACAATGGCACGGAATGACCCTTCGTGCATAATCACTCTTCCTCACTCAAACAACAATCACAACCAAACGGGCGAGGGAAATAAATAATAACAAGAAATGTCCTGGCAAGGGAGGAACACAGTTAAGCATCCAAATCCCGGCAAGGGAGCAATATCAACAACTTACACATCCCGGCAAGGGAGATAATCACATCTCTTTCCAATTCTTTCATTTCTTACTTGATAGTATTTTATTGTTTGAGCCAACGCTCCAAAGAATTCACAATTCATAAATAATCCTCAAACTTCTCACATTATGTAGAAAATCATTAATTAGCTTGGAAGAGTCCCAAAGTATACCAAAACAAGTACCAACAAAGACCCACGGTCATAATAGACACCGGTGTATAGATACTCGTCACCATACCTATACATCGTACTCGATCATTTAGCAATTAACAATAAATAATACTCTAATCCTATTCCCTCAAGCCAAAGTTAGATCAAACACTTACCTCGGTCCAAAGAATAGCGTTCAACTCTCCAATACCGCCTTTCCTCTAAAATCCGACTCCGAAATAATGGTATCTAGGCATAATTAATTCAATAATATCAATTAGGGCTTAACAACATAATCCCATAGCCTATAAATGAGTTTTCTAGCATTCTTCCAAAAATAACCAAATTCGACACCGGACCCACATGGTCCAAACACGAGGCTCGGACCAAAACCTAGTCACACATAACCCCACGAGTTCAAATATATAATTTGTTTTAAGATTCGACCCCAAATCGAGGTTGAATCACCCAAAATTTCCAAAACCCTAACTCTACCCAAAACCCCTAATTTCTACCTTGAATTTATGATTTAGGGCTAGGAAACTAGTAATTAATGAAGGAAATTGAAGAAAACAAGTTAAACAATGCTTACCCAAGAAGTTTTGAGTGCTCTAAAATTCGCCCTAGGACTTTGGAGAAGGAAGAGCTCGTGAAATGATATGTTTTTTCCCGTCACTGGTTCTGTTTTTGACTTAAAAATTCGCCAGGCAAAATTGCCCTTCGCGTTCGTGGGAAAGGGGCCGCATTCGTGAAGGGTAAACTGGGAAACACATCGCGAACGCGTGAAATGGGACACGAACGCGTAGAAGAAAATGCTGGGGGTCCAGAACTTGGCCTACGCGAATGCGTGGACCTTAACGCGAACGCGTGGACCCTAACGCGAACGCGAGGAAGGGGTATGCAACACTACGCGTTCGCGAGGCTATATACGCGAACGCGAAGAGTAAAAAGGGGCTGAATCCTCAGAGTCAAATGACTCTACGCGAATGCGAGGCAAGGGATGCGAACGCGATGGAGGAACCAGGGAAAGGTACGCGAACGCGAGCCTAAGGCCGCGGACGCGAAGAAGGAATCACTGGGCAAAAATTGCAGAAAAATCTGCTACCAACCTAAGTGTAAAAACACCCCGAACCACCTCCAATTCACTCCCGAGCCCTCGGGGCTCCTAACCAATCACACACACTAACTCAATAACATCCTACGAACTTACTCGAGCGATCAAATCGCCAAAACATCATCAAAATCAGTGAATCAAGCCTCAAAATCATCATTTTTCATTTCAAACTTTTTAAACTTCTAACTTTAGATAATTAGGTCCGAAACACGTCAAACGACGTCCGATTTAGACCAAACTTCACAGAAAGCACTTAATACATATTTAAGACCTGTACCGGGCGTCAGAACCAAAATACGAGCCCAATACCATAGTCTTTTAATTAATTTTCACTTCTATTTTCCTTAATAATTTCACAGAAAAATTCTTTTACTCGGGTTCTAGACCTCGGATTTCGACTCCGGGTACATGTTCGAGTCCCATATTTTTCTACGGATCCTCCGGGACCGTCAAATTATGGGTCCGGGTCCGTTTACTAAAAATATTGACCGAAGTCAACTTTAGCCATATTAATATCAAAATTTTTTAAATTCTTCACAGATTTCACATATTTCAACATAAAATCTTTTCGGCTACGCGCCTGGACTGCGCACGCAAATCGAGGCAACTAAAAGTGAGGTTTTCAAGGCCTCGGAAGCGCGGAAAAAGGGAGATATCCGGTGATGACCCTTTGGGTCGTCACACGAAAAAAAGCAAATAGAATATAAAAACCATATAAAACTTGAAGGAGTGCCTTACAACAAAAATAAAGTTATATATTTGTGACTATAGGTTACAGATTCGAACAGTAAAACTAAATATTAATATTTTGCATTAGAATATGTTGATTATATCATAGAGCCTTGAGTGTGGCCCTTCTATGAACGAATTAGAAAAGAAATTTACCTTGATAGTGTAAAATTAGTTCTTGATAATAACGAAATATATATAGAAAGTTTAAACTTTACTTATTATATTTGTCATGAGATTACAGATGGGTATTGGTCGCAAGAAACGAAATGCAAATCCCACATATTTAGGAGCGGACATAGTTAGAGTAAACCCGAAATTCAAATCGAAATTCGAATTGTTTGGATTTTTAGATTATAGATTGAATTTTGGATTTAATTTTTAAGTTTTGAATTTCAAATTGGATATTGAATTTGGCACTTCACATTTTTTGATATCCGAAATTTTTATATTTTATATTTAGTCCATTATTCATATGATAATAGTAGCAAGTCTAATATCCTAACAATTAGACATAATCTCATATATTCAATACTAACTACTAAGTTACTATCATAATGCATTTTCTGTTGAATACTTTATTTGGATGATTGTGGTAAAAATAAAGAATTATTTAGACAATCAAATATGAATTCTTCATTTGGATGTTCATTATCGTAGAGAGAAGAAACATCACAACTTATAAGCTCAAAATCGAAAATACTTAATCCGAATTCAAACATACAAAATTCGATCCAGTCCGAATTATTTGGATTGGATTTGGATTGTCATTTCTTCAATCCGAAAATCGAAAATCCATACCGAAATTTTCATATCCAATCCGAATTGCCCGAACACTCATCCTACACAAATTTATGCTCTTTCTTTAACAACAATAACATACTCAATATTGTCCTACATTGTGGGGTCTGAAAAGGATAATGCGTATACAGACTTTACCCCTATCTTGTGAAGGTAGAGAGGGGGCTTCCATGTGCTCTTTCTTTAAAAGAAAATAAAAAACTACACCATTTTTTCCATGCTTTAAAATAAAAATAAAGAATATGAAATTTTATAAAATATTTTTAAAACGAATGCCACATTCACCATTTAACAATACTGTTGAGGCTTTTAGGGTAAGTTGGGTAACATTACCTTGGCTAAGCTTATGAGCTGGTCAAATTGACTTATAAGCACTTTTTAGCTTATCTACGCATTTGATAAAATTAAAAGTGCTTATAAGTCAAAAATAAGCCAAAAGCCATAAGTTGGTCTCTCCCAACTTATTAAATTTCAGCTTATAAGCACTTTAGATTTGACCAAAATATTTACTATTCTATTTCTAACATACTTCGTTTTAGAACAAAACTCTTCGTATACACAGTTCTTCATATGCTTATTATTAATTTTAACACTTTTATCCAAACACGTAACTGCTTATATTTTAAATCAGCTTCAACACTTAAAAGTGCTTTTCAGCACCTAATGATTATCAGCTACTCTAAATCAGCTAAGCCAAACAGGCTCTTATCAAATTTCAGCTTACAAGCACTTTAAGTTTGACCAAAATATTTACTATTCTATCCCTAAAATACTTATTTTTAGAACAAACTTCTTCGTATACCTAGTTCTTCAGCTGCTTATTATTAATTTCAGCACTTTTATATAAATATATAACTGTTTATTTTTTAAATCAGTTTCAGTACTTAAAAATATTTTTCAACACCTAATACTTATCAACAGCTACTGTAAATCAGCTAAGCCAAACGGGCTCTAATCAAAAAGGAGGCTTGTGGAAGTAAGCACAAATTTGTGAAAATATCTCCCTTTCTCTCCTCTTCCCATCACGTCCATGCAGACACGTGAACCCCCTATTCTTAAACAGCCACGTGTCGTTCTTACCACCGAAACTTTGGTTTTGACTACACGTTATCCCAATTATTCAGGTGGTAGTTAATTACTGGACAGCTCGTCAATGACTGGGTCCCACATTATCCGTTTTGGTACGAGAAAGAGGAAAACTATTTTGTTCTTTGTGTGGTTTTTGAAATTATTATAGTGGGACTAATCTCCTAGAAGGCTCGAAGCAGCATAAGAATTACTCCTTATGTTGCAGAAAGATTGACACTATTTTTGTATTAGTCTCTCCTAGAAAGATTGATATTTCTTTAATAAAAAATATTTATAGTTACACAAATGCTATAACAGATTTCAGATCATAAGTTTCAAAAGTCTTACAATTGTATTGGTTAAAATTTGGACTAGACTTAATAGCTACAAATGGACGTGGTCGAGGATTAAGCCGACCACAGCATGAGGGCGAGGAGTCGTCTTAAGAAAGATTAGTACCGAAGTCGAGCAAAGGGTGTATGAAAATAACGGTAGGATAAGTTAGGATAGAAAGAAGGAATATTCCATTGAATATTTTTTCACTTGTACCTTTTTAGGATTTCACATGGATATCTCATATAAATAGGAAGAGATAAAGAACAAAAAAGAGATCATCACTTTTCAATAAAAGCACATTGTAAAGGGTTGACTATAAAGAATATACATATGCTTGTCTTGTTCACCGACTACATTGTTCAATATATGTTATTCATTCACAATATCCAAAGTTTTCTTGTCCATCTTCATTTTCCATCATTCCGCGTTGTTGGCAGGAAGGAGAATCATCCAAGTCACCTAACATTTGGTTGATAAATTTCTTCTTATTACATTTATTGTCATATCTACATTTATTGCATGCTTCTATTACCACATTCATTGACAATCATTAAACATATACTTTATATTTATCATTCTTGAACACGGTCCCATATCACCAATACACCCCAGTTTTAGATCTAGAATTTATTACGTTTAATTAGGATTCACCTATATTTCCTCATTAATTAGTTTAACAAAAAGCTTAGCACTTTTGGTCAAACAATTTGGCGCCATCTGTGAGAATTTTCTAGTTAAAATTTTAGTTTCTTCTAGATAAAAAAACAAAAACAACTATCTTTTTCTCGTTGGCACAGGCTAACAATGGCATGAAAAGGAGATGAAAGATAGAAAGTAGTAGTGGGTGTCACTACCAACCTTTTGAACACCATCAACGAGGTTGACAGAGAAGACGAGGAAAATGTGACTCCAAGTGCTACACCCATGATGAGAGATTCACCTCCCCCTCATGGAAGTGTAACCGCTTTACGCGAAAAAGGAGCCTCCACATCCGTAACTGAGGAAGCGCCACCAGCAGTGAAAAAACTATTGGAGGTGTGGTTGACAAATACTCTAAATAACATACTCGACAAACCCGTTCAAAGAGCGAATAGAAATGCCGCACAAGCGAATACCACAACAACTGACAACGAGCAACATTCTCCTCCAACAGGTAACACTCACACCGTTGTTGATGCAAGTAACGACGTACTTGCGTCCATAAAGAAATGGAAGAAATGGAGAACGAGAATAAAGTGCTCCGTGACCAGATGAGGGAGCATCAAGAAAGGGTTGATACGATACCGGGGGCCCCAAAACTGCTACCAAAACGGGACGTTTGCCGGTTCGTCGAACAACTGCACAACGAGGAGGCAGCCCCGCATACCATACCCAAGACCTTCAAAATGCCAACCTATTTGAAGATATACGACGTCACAACAGACCCCGAAGATCACATCATTCATTACGTCAGATCAGTAAAAGGCAACAACCTCTCAAAAGAGCAGGTACCATCAGTGTTGCTAAAGAAGTTCGGCGAAACCCTAACAGGGGGAGCCTTAACATGGTACTCAGAATTACCAGCACGATTAATAACAATGTTCGAGGAAATGGCTGACAAGTTCTCGCACAAATGAGAGTCGAGGACAATATAGTACCACATTGCATAACACTAATAGGTTTTAACAATCCAGTTGAGCGAACCTCAAGAGAGATAACGCTGCCCGTTTTGGTCGAAGGCCTCACCCTAGAAACAATGTTTCATGTCATGAACTAGGACACAACTTATAATGCCATAATAGGGCGACCCTGGATACACGCCATGAGGGCCATCCCTTCCATCCTATACCAAGTAATCAAGTTCCCTACTCCGTGGGGGATATTCAGCAACAGAGGCGAACAATGCACAACCCAAGAATGATACCGCATCGCCCAAGATTGTACACACACTCAAAAGTTAAAAGGAATGGGCTCGGAAGCATAGTAATTACCAAAGTCGGGACGCGATCTAGACAAACAAAAAAATGTCCTCAAGGATCCTAACGTCGTGGAAGCCACAAGGTCAACAATAGAAGACCTTGACCCCGTCCAACTAGACAACAACGACCACAATAAAAAGGCTTACATCGGCCATAAACTCTTAAAACTAGGTAAATTTCACAAGTTTTTAATTGATAACGCCAATTTGTTTGCTTTCTCCCATATAGATATGCCAGGTATCCCGAAAGACATTGCCACACACAAGCTAAATGTCAACCCACTCTACCTGCCAGTATGACAAGTAAGAAGAAAATTCAACACCACAATCAACGAGGCCATCAGTGATGAGGTGGATAAACTAGCTAACGCTCCATCCAAGAGTCGAAATACCCCCAATGGGTCGCCAACCTGGTCATGTCCAAAAAGAAAAAATGGAAAGTGGCAGATGTGCATTGATTTCACAGACCTAAACAAGGCATTCCTGAAAGACTCCTTTCCGTTGCCTCACATCAATCAACTCATCGATGCAATGGCAGGGCACGAGTTGTTAAACTTCCTGGACACCTACTCAGGTTACAACCAAATCCTCAAGGAGGAGGAGGACTAGGAAAATACCACTTTCATCACCCATCAGGGGACGTACTGCTATAGAGTCATGCCATTCGGTTTGAAAAACGCAAGGGAGACTTATCAAAGGAAGGTCACCAAGATGTTCAAGGACCAACTCGGTAAAATAATGGAAGTTTACATAAATGATATGTTGGTCAAATCAAAAAGGAAGAAAGACCACATGGACCACCTGAAGGAAGCCTTTGATATATTAAGGCAATACGGTATGAAGTTGAACCCCAAAAAGTGTCTTCGGCATAACCTTAGGCAAGTTCCTCGCCTTTCTGGTGTGACAAAGAGGCATCTAGGTCAACCCCGATCAGATCAAAGCCATCGAGTAATTCCCGAAGTATTGACTAGCAAGAAGCAAGTACAAAAATGGACATACCGTATAGCTTCACTGTCAAGGTTCATCTCACGATCCTCTTACAGATGCCACAAATTCTTCAACATGATTAAAATAGACAATAGGCTCCAGTCAAATTCAGAATGCATCGAAGCCTTAAGAGAACTAAAGTCATACTTGTCCTCGCCCCTGCTACTCGCCAAAATAATGCCTGAGGTTGAGAAGGAAACTTCTCGTACCTTTCCTAAGTTACCCGATCTATGGGTCCTATACAGCGATGGCGCTTCCAACGCGTCAGGATCCAGACTAGGACTTGTACTCGAGGTCCCAAGTAGCAAAGTCATCCACCCGTCCATATAGTGCCCCGATGTGACTAACAATGAGGTTGAGCACGAGGTTGTGATTGTAGGACTAAAGCTAGCTCTCAAGTATGAAGCACGATGAGTCATCCTCCGATGCGACTCGCAACTTGTTGTCAACCAAGTCATAGGGACTTTCCAAATCAAAGAGCAGAGGCTACAAAAGTAGCAGGTAGAAATTCATAAACTACTACCGGAATTCGACGAATGTCAACTCGACCAGATACCTCGATCATATAACATCAAGGCAGATGTCCTCGGCAAGTTAGCAGTAGCCACCAAAAATATTAGAAAATAAAACGTGTTTACCCTCCTCCACTCGTTAATAGACTAACTTGAGGTACACTCTGTAAATTTAACTTGGGACTGGCACAACCGTTTTATAACATATTTGCAGGAGGGAATACTCCTATCAGACAAAAAAGAAGCCAAAAAGCTTCGAATATAGGCAGCCTGATACAACATCATAAAGCACGACCTATACAAAAGAACATTTGGCAGTCCTTTGGAAACATTTCTAGGCCAAACCAAACAAGACGCATCCCCGAGGAAGTACACGAAGGCCACTGCAGTGCCCATACCGGCAACCGAGCCCTCGTCATAGGTATCATACGAGTAGGCTATTATTAGCCCACCATGAAGAAGGAACCCGCCGACTTCGTCAAGAAGTGCGAGCATTGCTAGAAATATGCTCCTATGATACACCAAGCGGGCGAGCACCTCCACTCAGTCACATCACTATGGCCGTTCATCAAATGGGGGGTGGACATTGTCGGACCCCTTCCAGCAGGACGAAGTAATATACAAGTTCTTTTGGTTTTAATTAACAATTTTTTCAAGTGGGTTGAAGCAGGTGCATTCACCCAAATACACAAATAAGAAGTTATCACACTCATATGGAAGAACATCATATGCCACTTTGGCATCCCCAAATAAATCAGCTATGATAATGGACACCAATTCATCGGGAAAAAGACCGCCGAATTCTTCTAGAAATGGCATATCAAACGAATACTCTTTACGCCATATCACCCTGCAGGCAACAACCAAGCCTAGTCCTCCAACAAAATAATACTAAACATTTTGAAGAAAAAGCTTGAGGACGCAAGGGACTGTGGCCGGAATTACTACCAGAATTGCTATAGGCATAGAGCACTACGCTAAAAACAAGCACTGGAGAAACACCATATTCACTAGTCTATGGGACTGACGCAGCGATACCAGTCGAGGTCGGGGAACCAAGTTTGAGATACTCCAATAAGAGCGGACAAAGCGAAAATGAGAATAGAAAGCAAGACCTCGGCAAAGCAGATGAGCAAAGAGACATGGCTCACATAAGAATGATAGCGCAAAAATAGCAAGCATAACGGTATTACAACAAAAAAGACAAAGTACGACCACTCAAAGTCGGGGACTACGTACTAAAGGCCAAAACACACGCGAGCAAAGACCCAAGAGAAGGTAAACTAGGAACCAATAGGGACGGGCCATACAAAATCACGGAAGCAATAAACAAATGATCATTCCAACTATAAAAATGGAGGGAAAGCTACTACCAGACAATTAGACTATCGCCCACCTCAAATACTTCAACTTCTGAGAACGGACGCCCTCCAAGTCGCACTCTTTTTCCTCACCCGGGTTCTATCCCAATTGGGTTTTATCGGGAAGGTTTTTAATGAGGCAACGAAGGGGACGTCTTGAAGTTCGAGTATAATTCATCACCCCACCTATTGAATACTTCTCTAGGCCGAGCAGCGATGGGACTAGGTAGATTGGAACTTCTCAAATGTATTGAACAAACACAAACCTGTAATATTCTCCAAATGAATGAAACAGACAAAGCAACATGCAACATATTTGCACAACTCCACCAAATAATTTTACATATTACATTCGACCTCGCTCGAATTATTTTACATTCGACCTCGCTCGAATTGTTTTACATTCAACTCATTCGAATTATCTGACATTCAACCTCGATCGAATTATTTGACATTTGACCTCGCTCGAATTGTTTTACGTTCTTTTCGCTCGAATTATTTGACACTCGACCTCGCTCAAATTATTTGACATTCGACCTCGCTCGAGTTACTTTACATTCGAATTGCTCGAATTATCTGACATTCGACCTCGCTCAAATTGCTCTACATTCGACCTCGCTCAAACTATCTGATTCTCGACCTCGTTCAAATTAATCAAACCTCGGCCTCACTCGAGCTAACTGATACCCGGGCAAGTCGGTCTATGTTCGACTCTGCCAAATTCAACACTACATGAAAACGACCGAAAAATCAAGGACTTTCCCATACATCATGAGAAAAAGGGAGAACGGGAATCCGAAAATACATAGCAAAAAGCTAATTATTCCATTTCAATTATTGGATTACACTACTTTCTTACAAAGGGCTCGAAGACGCTCTTACAAAAATAGCAAACTAGAAAAAAATTAAGTACAAAAGCTTTATGCCACATCATCCCCATCAACATACTCATCATCCTACCAAGGAACAAAGGCTAGACCATTCGCGTCGTCGTCATCATCATCCCGACGGGTGTACCAGGGTCATAACCACAAGCTTCATGAGCTGCACGTGCCTTAACACGGACGCCTTCAAGATCCACCTAGGAACCTTCCCGGAGGCCTTCAAAGACTTGTACAAGTCAAGTTGAGCCTCGGCATGGACCCATATACAACTCCCGCGACACACTAAGATCGACAGAAGTATGAGCTGTAGATGGTTGTGCCTTCTGTTATGTCTTCTCGGCCCTCAGGACAACGACTTGCTCATTCAAGTCAGACAATTCCGCCTCCCAAACCATGATCCACTCCTCTAACCTTGCCACCTTGAGCGCCGACGTCTCCGCCTATTTAGCTCCCTTAGACCTGCAAACACGGAGGGCGTCATCTAGGGCCACCGCCTTAACCGCAACGGCCATTCTAACTTTCTCAGATCGAGCCAACTCTTTTATCTTGGCGCTCAATTCATCCCTTAAATCAACGGCCCTTGCCTCCCTCTGCTCGAGTTCAATCATTAAAGATGCCACCTGCGCATGAAGATCAGCGTTCTCGGCCATCACTCCCTTGCTCACCTCGAGCTCATCCTCCTTGGCCTTTAGCGCTACCTCAAGCACGCTAATGTCCCTCATAAGATCCTCATCCCTCTCTATTAGCTCCTCGTCCTTCTTCTTTAGCTCCTCGTCCTTATGCTTGAGCCCATCATGGAGCGACTGAAACTATCCATCCTGGCTAACGTTCGGTACTTGGAACGATACTCTTTGTACTTGGAGGTCATCTTCTTATAAATGGACATCCTCCACTCCTCCCACCGGTCGCGCTCAATCTCCATAATGAGGTTCCGACATGCAAAAAATAAGAAGAGGTCAGTGTAAGCAATTCACATATACGAAATAAACTTAACCTAACATGGGAAAAGAAAAACTTACTCGCAAGGCCATGCCCGATATACCCAATGACATGTTCGCATCTTCAGTGTCTGTAGCATTTTGTTCTCAGAAGCTGCGCACATGGGAGCGAAGGCCGGCACCACCCGTTATGAGTTGGCCAAGAGGTCATAATCCACAGTAATAACTATATGCCGATTAGGACCCTCCGTCCTTATCTCCACACAAGTAGTCCTCTCCACGAAGGTACGTACCTCTTCAAGGTAGATGTATCGGCCTCCTCCATAGGGACAACTCTCCCTATCCCATCTGCCGATGATGAGCCACCTTCAGCAGCCCGTGTGAGCTCTCCACTACCACAAACCCCCTCAACCTCATAGGGCTTCTTCTCTATGGCGGCACCCCCCGCAGAAATGGCCTCGATGCCTGGTGTAAGCACTGATTTCGCTTCCAAAGCAACGAATCTTACTGGCTCAACATCAGCAATAATGGCCTTTCTGATCTCCACCATTCGTCTTTTCCTCGGCAATGCCTCCTTGCCGCAAGACGGATTGTCCACAAGGTGAAAGATAGGCTGAAAAGAGATCTCATCCGACATGGCAATAGTTTGAGGGGTGGAGTCCTTCATTGGCATAACTTGAGTCTGACCTTCTCGAGCAGACTGAGCTAAAGCAATCTGCATTCCAGCCGATGGGATAGCCTGGCAAAATGCAGGCACTGGAGCCTTCACCTTTTTGGAAACTCGCCAACTTGGCACCAAAGGAAGGTCACGTCAAAAGGCAATAGTGAACGAAAATAAGTTAAAATAGAAATAAAACTTACTGGAAAGAGTCTTGGGTCCAAAACGCTTGTGAAAGGATGCCCAGTCATGAATCCCACGGTGTGGGGTAACACGCGAGCCACCCAATCTTCAATATCGAAGACGGGAGAAGGTAGATGGCTTTCAGCTGAAAAAAATGAAGCCATGAGAGTCAAAAACGAAAGAAGAGAAAGAAAGAAAATAACGAACATATGACAAGATACTTACGGTTATAGTTGCATTATTTGAGAAACCTGGTCATATTCTCCACCAGGTTCTCGATCTTGATGAAGAAGTATTTATATCAGAACCGCCGATTCGCCTTACAATCCATCCCGGACACCAACCCTTTGATCCCACAATATCGCGGATATATCAACGTGCCTCTATAAAAGATGGGCGAGAATAGATGCAGCAGATGGTAAATATTGACCTCACAACCGGCCAACTCTACATACTTTGCCAACATCAGAAAAACTTTGTATAAATAAGGGGAGAGCTGCGTCGGGCAAACATTGTAAAAGCGGCAAAACTCCTTTGCTAACGTAGGGAGATGAAGAGAATAACCAAATAAGAACGGGTAAACATAGAAAACACAATATTCAGGTTGGTGAACCTGTACTATGACATCTCCCGTCGGAATAATCTCGACGTGAGAAGGAATACAATATTTGGACCGAAGGTCAGCTATTTGACGCAGCCCCGTCTCAGAAAGCTCTTGAGCAGAAGCAGGAGTGGGAGCAGGTTCATTTGGGAAGTCATTTCTGACCAAAGGATTCTTGGGAACCACCTCCTCCACGATGGGGAAACTTTCTTCCTCTTCAACCATGGATTCCTCACCAACGGGAGGAATGGCCACCGACAACAGAGTGGAAGCGGAGACTCCTTCATGAATATGAGGGAAATTTGACATATTTCCATAGTAAAGTGTGTACAGCAAAGTCTAAAAAAGAAGATATCAGTCGGGAAAGAAATCAAGGACTAAAATTGAAGAAATTTCAAGAAATCGGAAGTGGAGATCCAAGAAGAAGATCAAAGAAAAACGATATGAATGCAACAAGGGGAATGCTGAAAGTTTCAAAAATGAAACCCCTCTCTTCTCTTTATAGGGTTGGGTTACATCGGAATCGGGGCAAAGAGCTGTCAAAGGCGCCAAAATCGAAGCAAAAGAAGCATAGACAATGTATTGGGAAGACACGTAATGATGACACACGTGGCAGGATGTCATCCTACGATAGCCACACCAACCGCAATCCCGCCGCCAGTTCAACCTCGGCTGATTATATTTAATATTCACGATCTAATTCCTCTAAACGGTTGCAGACATGATCCGCTCATCGAGGACGTCCAAGATCATGACCTCAACAAGCGGAGAGACTAACTGTTTTGGTTAAAATTTAGACTGGACTTAATAGCTGTAAACGGACGTGGTCGAGGATTAAGCCGACCACGACACAAGGGCGAGGAGTCATATTAAGAAAGATTAGTTCCGAGGTCGAGTAAAGGTTGTATGGAAATAACGGTAGGATAACTTAGAATAGACAGATGTAATATTCCATTGAATATTCTTTCACTTTTACTTTTCTAGGATTTCTCAAGAATATCTCCTATAAATAGGAAGAGATTAAGAACAAAAAAAGGATCTTCACTTTTCGATAAGATCACATTGTAAGGGGTTGACTATAAAGAATATATAAAAGCTTGTCTTGTTCATTGACTACATTGTTCATTCACAAGATCCAAGGTTTCCTTGTCCATCTTTATTTTCCATTATCCCGCGTTGTTGTCAGGAAGGAGAACCATCCAAGTCGCCTAATATTTGGGTGATAAATTCCTTCTTATTACAATTATTACCATTATCTACATTTATTGCATGCTTCTATTACTACATTCCTTGACAATCATTGAACATATACTTGATATTTATTATTCTTGAACATGGTCCCATATCACTGATACACCCTAGTTTTAGATCTAGAATTTATTACGTTTAACTAGGATTCACTCTCTATTTTCTCATTAATTAGTTTAACAAAAAGCTTAGCACTTTTTGTCAAACAACAGTCACACAAATGCTAACTTATTTAAGATCTTATATATATATGTTCATCTTTATTAAAGTATTTGCGAAGTCAAACTAAGATAATCTTTTTGAAATAGAGGGAATACTAGTAATTACATTATGTTTACTTTCCATATTTCAATTTCAAATAGTGGAACATTATATTGTATAAAAAGATATTTCCAGCTTTTAGATTGCTAGTTGTGTATAAATTCAACAAAATATATTACCATCTATTATAAGCTTTGTTCACCTTAATTATACTTATCAATTCATTTATTCTGATTCAAATGATTTGAAATAGCTCAACATATATGATAATTGCAACCAAAATGATTTGAAAATGCCGAGTCCGCAACCAAAATATTGCATATTTTGACTCGAGACAAAAATAGTTTAAAAAAAGGTGTTGAGAATCATATTATGTATAACACATTTAAGACATGAGTTATACCTTAACGATCAGTTATCCCGTTAAGGTATTGTGCATGTATTTACCCCGTTAAAGTATAACGCATGTAATACATTCGCTATATTCAGTATTTGCAGTCTTAATAACTCACTGCATAGCACATCAATTATATGCGTTATGTATCAAGCCTTTGATTGAAATCACGAATAAAACAAATTTGTAGTCCTCTTAGGAATTGCTTGAAGAATCCAAAAATACTCTATAATGAAGTGTATGATACGTTAGCCAATCCAAATACAAATTTGTCTTTAACCTATAAATTTGACAAGGTTCTTCTCTCTCCGTGAAATCATTTGATCAGCTCTATCCATTTCAAAAGTAATACTATTATTTACTTTTTTCTTCATATGTGAACATTTGTGGCTCATATTTTCTCTTTGTACATAGCGCATATAATTGATGCATTATGCAATGAATTGTTATAGCTATAAATATCGAGTAAAGTATTTGTATGACATACATTATATCTTAACGGGGTAACTGTCCGTTAAGGTATTATAGCGCATGTTTTATGTGTGTTATACATAATATGGTCCTCAATATTTTTTTTTTACCTATTTTTTCCTTGAATCAAAATTTACAACCTTTTGGTTTCGGACTCGATAAATGCCAGGACAACTTTATCACCCACCAACCTTAAGGCCCAGCTACCCCCGCCTCTTTCTCTCACACACACTACTTAAATATTATTGTTGCTAAGTAGATAGTGCCTTCTTTGGATAATTTAATTAAAAGAATCTTTTTCTTCGATATCAGGAAAGATTAGCTTGTTATATTATTCGGTTAGCCTAAACCTCTTCTTAGTTGGATCCTTATCCCTTCCTGGTGGGACTAAGGCTAACAAAAAAGTTAAAGTCCCAAACATTGGTTGGGAAATGGGCTGGTGGTTTCCTATATATATAAACTTGGGAAATCCTCTGCTCATGTGCTAACTTTGACATTGAATTTGATTTAAGGCCTATATTTTGACATGGTATCAAAGTCAGGTTTGTTCCCGTTTGTAATTCGTGTTATATTGTCCATATTATAGTAGGCGGTCTGGGCTGCGAGAGGGTGTTAGAATGGGTTCACATTCCACTCTGATTGGAGTAATGGCTGGCAATCTCCTTAATTATATGAACTTGGGGAATCCTTTACTCATGAGCTAGAATTAGAAAAAATATATAGAGTAAGTTTTAACCAAAATAACTACACTGGACTGGAACCAAGATGAATGATCAGACTGTCAATGCTGAGATCTATAGAATGGCCTTTGTAGGTTGTGTTTACTACATTTGGAAAGAGACGAATCTAGGGGTATTTGAGAGTAACCAAAGAAGTGTTTGGATGATTACAATACAAGTGATTCAAGACATATTATGTAGAGGGAGCATGAAGCATGCAATGACCAGGAGGCTTGAAAGCTTAAACTTCTACCCATAGCGTAATTACATTGATAGGTTGTTGGGTTTTTAAGCTTAATGTAGCTTAAAAGAGGGTGAATGGAAAATGGAGGGAAAATAAAATATTTGAGATTCCCTCCTTGACAAAGGGACATTGTTATATTGGAAGAGAAAAATATTTTTGATAGGTATATATACAATTGCTCTTCTTCTAGCTCTTAAAGACTTAAGAAGAAAGCAAGCCTCGCATCGTCGTCGTTGCTCGCTCAGCTCGGCTTCGGCTTCGGCTTTGGCTTCAGATTTGGATTTGGATTTGGGTGTCGTCATATTAAATCCAACGGAATATTAATATTAAATCCAATGGAATATAAGCGTTATCCATTTTTTTTTGTTTTCCGTTTTTGTAACGAAAAATTAAGTTTCCTCCTCGTTATGAATTCCAGGTTTATTGTTGCATAAATAGCCATTTATGTTATGGTCATTTTACGTAAATAGCTCGTCTGAAGAGATTCACCTTTTCAATTTGAGCTCAACATATTGGCTATAAATAGCAGTCCATTAACTCAGATTTTCATACGAATTTTTGAGTTCTCCTTTCTTCTACATTGTTTTAACTACAAAGAAAGCAACAGTAAGTGTGATTTGCTACCGATCTATGTGTTCGCTGAAACACTGGGGTTTGAAGTACCTCTACACCAGTGTATAATTCATTATATTGTGGGAGGAAATAATCCACAACCTTGGGTACTAGAAGGGGATTAAATTCCTTAAGGAAACACTATGAATTATGTGGGCTCGGATTAAATTCTGTTTTGTTTACATTTTTGTTTATATGTTATTTTATCTTCTCCAGAATTATTTTACAAATATAGTTTACTAACAAGCTTAAAGAATTAAATTTATTTTTTGTATTTGTGTTATACTCACTGTTTCTAGAGACTAAAACCTTTGTGGTTTTCTACTCCATTAGAGATTAAAATCTATATAATTTTAACATTTGTTTGTGTCATTCTTTTATAGAAATAACGAATGACAACGGGAACCGGACTGTTCCTATGGTGACTGCCAATGCATTGACAAGCTGAACAACACCGGCATTGGCACTGACAGAAAAATCCGAAATTTTTTTTGGGATTGATTTCAAGCGGTGGCAGCAAAAGATGTTCTTCTAATTGACGACTTTAAGTTTGCAAAAGTTCATTAAGGAAGATGTTCCTGTTCTGCCGGACGAAACTCCAGAAAATGAACTATTTCTCTTGACTGAGGCGTGGAAGCATTCTGATTTTCTATGCAAGAATTACATTCTTAGCGGACTAGAGGATGCTCTATATAACGTCTATAGTAAAGTGGAGACGTCAAAAGAACTATGTGTTGCACTTGAAAGTAAATACAAAACTGAAGATGACGCGTTGAAGAAAATTGTTGCTGCTAAATTTTTGGACTACAAAATGGTAGATAACAAGTCTGTTATTATCCAAGTCCAGAAATCGCAAGTGATTATTCACGATCTCCTTGCTGAAGGTATAAGTCGAATTAATACTGATGTTGAAAGTATTAATTTTATTATTTTTACTAACAAAATTTTCATTGAAGGTCTTGACATTAATGAAGCATTGCAAGTTGCAGCGATGACTGAGAAGTTGCCTCCTTTGTAGAAGGACTTCAAAAACTACTTGAAACATAAACGCAAGGAGATGTCGCTAGAAGATCTCATTGTTTGGTTGAGACTCGAAGAGGACAACAAAGCTACTGAAAAGAGAGGTCGTAGGATACTCCTCAAATAAGAGAAAGAGGAAGCATGCTTCTGGATCGAAAAGCAACCCACGCAAGAAGGATTTCAACGGAAATGGCTACAACTGTGGGAAAGTTGGACATAGATATATAGAATGTTGTTCTTCGAAGAAAGACAAGAAGAAGGGTCAAGAAAACATGGTTGAAAAGCACGAAGATGTTGATGACTTGTATGCTATGCTTTCTGAATGCAACCTCGTGGGAAATCCTAAGTAATGGTGGATTGATTCTGGAGCCACTCGCCATGTTTGTGCCATTAGAGAAGCATTTGCTACATATGCTCCCGTTGGACCTGAGGAGACGCTTTCTGTGGGAAATTCTGCAACGGCCAAAATTGAAAGATGTGAGAAGATATTTCTGAAAATGACTTTTGGCAAGGTAGAAACTCTAAACAACGTCCTTCATTTTCCCGAGATTATAAAGAACATAGTCTCTGCTGGGCTTCTTTTTAAGAACGGGTTTAAAAGTATGTTTGTACCTGATAAGGTTGTAATAAGTAAGAATAGGATGTTTGTGGGAAAAGGTTACCTCACCGAGGGCCTTTTCAAGCTGAATGTAATGCTTGTTGAGAATATTAATAAAATTTTAGCTTTTTCTTACTTACTTGAGTCAAATGATTTATGGCATATACATGTTGGTCATGTCAATTATAAAACCTTATGGAAAATGATTAACTTGGAAGTATTGCCTAAGTTTGAACGCGACAAGTAAAAATGTCAAATATGTGTGGAATCTAAGTATGTTAAACATCCTTATAAGTCAGTTGAAAGGAATTCAAATCTTTTAGTCTTAATTCACACAGATATTTGAGACATGAAGTCAATACCATCGCGCAGTAAAATAAAGTATTTCAGTACTTTTATTGAGGATAGCACTCGATATTGCTATGTTTACTTACTTAACAGTAAAGATGAAGCAAGGACGCATTCAAGCAAAAATGAAGTTTTTTTTGGTAAATAAGAATTTTATTACCAAGTAGAATATTTACAACTCATCTAACTATTACAAAATTTGTCTAGCATATCACCAACTGGACATGAAGCCACAGTAAGATGATATCTAGCATTCACTTCTCGTAAAACTCCATCAACTTCTACTACTGTTCTGTTCTAACTAATTTTCGGATACTAGTTCAAAGTAGTTATCACCTTATCTAGATAAGGGAACCTTGCTGCCCTTATGTGGACTTCCTGGATAATAAGCTTGATTAAGGAAGTGGTTGTCCTTTTCTTCTTTTGAAAAATCATGAAGTTCCTCTCCTACCAACAGTGGTACACTGCAGCTGCTAGTGTCATTCTGCAAATAGCTACTCTTGCACTCTTGCCTTTTGTCATCTTCACCATCCATGTAATCTCGACTTGCCAGTTGCTGTGTGATCTTTGAATTCCTTGCCATCTCAGCAGACCATCCCATACCTTTCATGTAGTCTCACACTTGAAAAATATATGCAGCATTGTCTCATTTTCATTATTACACAGAGAGCATGTTTGATCTATATCTATCCCCCATTGTATTAGCCTGTCTTTGGTAGCTAGCCTCTACTGTATTGCTAGTCTCAATATGAATATCTATTTTGGCTGTCCTTGGTTATTGCACACTAGTTTTCTCCATGTTACTTTTTGAAATACACCTTGTAGTAATCTGTAGATTCCTCTGATGGAGCATTTCTCCATTAGCTGGACATCATTTTCATTCATTCCAGCCTTAGTAAAGTACTCCTTAGCCTGGAATATCTTCTAAATTGCCCAGGAAGCATTCTTTGGTTCTACACTCCACACTGCTGGTCTTTGACATAGTAAGTGTGTACCCAATGAACCCATAACTTCTCCTTTCTAGTACATATATTCCATAGCAGTTTGCAGATAGCAGCTTCATTCTATAATGCCACATCTATGAAGTTCAATCCCCCTGCAACCTTAGGTGAGCAAAGTCTTTCCCAAGCTACCAAGGCCTTCTTTGTTGGTTCAGCATCTCTTGTCCACAAAAACCTCCTACAGATGGTCTCTATGAATTGTATAGCCTTCTTAGGCAGTATAAAGATCTGTGCCCAGAATATTTGGATGTCAAACAACACACTCTTTAATAGGACTGCTCTACCTGCATATAATAAATACTTTGTTGTCCAGTTCTGAATTATGTGCAACATTTTCTCAAGTAGTGGCTCACATTGTATAGCTGATAGTCTCTTAGTACTCAATGGAACCCCTAAATATCTGAAAGGCATTTCTCCATTTTTATAACCAAGAATCTCCATAATTTGTTGCTGAGTCAACTGATTCACCCCTCCAAAATAGATGCAACTCTTATTTGGATTAGCAACCAGTCCTGATGTTGCAGAGAATTTCTGAAAATGCTGATGCAGTATCTGCACAGATTGCACATCCCCTCTACAAAACAATAGTAAATTATCTGCAAACCCCAGTTGCACTAGGTTAAACCTGACACACTTGGGATGATATTTAAACTTCTTGTCTTCCTTCAGAGTCTTCAATGACCTGCTCAGGTATTCCATAGCCAAAACAAATAAGAAGGGTAAGAGTGGATCCCCCTGCCTGAGCCCTTTTTTTGCCTCAAAAGAATTTGTTGGTCTGCCATTTATTAGAACTGAATAAGTCATTGTACTGATGCAATCCATTACCCACCTCAAAAAGATTTCTGGGAAATTCAGTAAACTTAATACTTGTTCTATGTACCTCCACTCCATAGAGTCATATGCTTTTTGCATGTCAATCTTAAGCATACATCTAGGGGAGATACTCTTCCTTCCATAACCTTTCACTTGCTCATGACTCATCAAAATGTTATCTATGATCAGCCTTCTAGGAATAAAGGCAGCTTGACAATTATCCACCAGTCTATCCATTACTCCTTGCATTCTTGTGGTTATCACTTTAGAGATGAGCTTGTATAAAACTGTACAACATGAAATAGGTCTGAAGTCTCTTATGTTTGTTGGATTCTGGATTTTTGGAATCAATGTGATTATTGTGCAATTAATGGCATTACACATATCAGCATTCTCAAAGAATTCCTAAAATACTGCATTTATTTCCTGTTACACAATGTGCCATGTCTTTTTAAAGAAGTAGGAATTATATCCATCACACCCTGGAGCCTTGTTGTCATCTATACCCAATAGAGCTTGCTTCACTTCTTCCCTGCCGACTGGTCTGACTAACTGTAGATGCTGACTCATGTTCAACACATTGCCATTCTTCATTATGTCATAGTTGATCATTGGTAGATGTGCAGCTGAACTACCAAGTAATCCCCTATAAAAATTTAGAACTTTTTCCTTCACCTCTTCAGGACTTTGCATTATATCCCCATTACTGTCAGTTAGCCTGCCAATGTTATTCCTTGCTTGTCTATTTTTCATACAAACATGATAAAAAGCTGTATTAGAATCACCCAAACTAAGCCATTGTACTCTGGACTACTGTTTCATAATACTCTCCTCCACCATTAGCCATTTCTCCATCTCCAATTTAGTAGCTCTTTTCAGTTTAATATGCATTTCTCCTTGATCAGGACATCTCATTTGGTTCTGTATACTTTCTAATCTTTCTCTAACCTCCTGTATCTTACTATCAATGCCACTGAACTCCTCTTTATTCATCTGCTTCAGTAAACCTTTTAACTTCTTAAGTTTGTTCCAAACTGTCAATATTGTTTGTCTGTTCTTTCCAAGCTCCCATCCCCTCTGCACTATACCTTCAAAAGACTGTAAGTTTACCAAGCAGTTCAAGAACTTGAAAGGTTTTCCTCCAGCTTGGCCACTTATATCAAACTTCACACTTAGAGGGAAATGATCAGAGAATCCAGGATTCATAGACATCCCCTCCATGTTAGGTCACATTTGTATCCATTTAACATTTACTAGAATTCTATCAATTCTACTGTGCACATGGTTATTAGTCCATGTGTATTTTCTTCTCATTGTCTTCAATTCATCTACTTTAGCATCCACTAAGAATTGTTTAAATTCCATTGTCTCCATATCCTGTACAGGATTTCCATTGAATATATCTTCACTAGTTAGAATTGTATTGAAGTCCCCCAATATAAGGAAGGGACTCCTTATGTTAACTACTGATATTAGCATCTCCTTCCATATATTCTTTTGTCTTGTACTGTATGCTTCCCATAAACAACACATAGGATAAACTGAACATTCTGCTGTATTAATGTTACTTTCCCCAAAATAAATTGTTCATGATGTCTAATAATTGCATAGTCCACCAATGTAGAATCCCATGCTACCCATATTCTACCCCCAGGAGCCTCATCATAGTTATCCACCCATTTCCAATTTTTTTAGAGATTTCTTTAACACAGTGCCAACATTACTTTGCTTCACTCTATGTTCAATTATTGCTATCAATACTACATTATTAATTCTATGGAATTTTTTTAGTTTCTTTTCTTTGTACACCTTATTCAGACCCCTTACATTCCATGCAATAATGTTTATCATGATGCAGTAGGTAAAACTGGAGGTCCACCCCTGTCTTCCTTGTTATGCATTCCCTTTGCACCTCGAGCTTCAGACATTTGAACAATTTTTTGAGCAGTATCAACTAGAGCTTTGAATGCATTGCCAATATCCACTTCCTTCTCCCTTATCACATTAGTGTGCTTCTTAGTTGCAGATCTTCCTCTAGCTATTTGCCAATGTTCCTCAACCTCTGAGTTACTTTTTGTACAGCTACTTCTTCCTCCAGTTGTTCATTAAATCTCCTCGTGCATCAATTTTGTCAACCTTAGGGTCAAGTGCTCTAACTTTTCTCCATTCCTGCATTTGCTTCCCTTCCACATTTTTCCTCACTTCATCCTGCCTCACCTTCCTTTGATCCTTACATGTATGACAAAGTTGGCAGCATTTCTGGCAATAAATTGGTTTCCAGTCATAGTGCACAAGTTGTTCCAACACCTTCCCTTTAGGATCACAAAGCTTTATCTTCTCTGGTAGAGGCCTAGTAACATCCATCTCTATTAAGATCCTTGCATATGAGATTCTCTCAGCAATAGTTGTACAAGCATCAACATATATTGGCTTCCCCAAACCACTTCCTATCTTACTTAACACTTGATTACTCCAAAGGTTAAGTGGAAGGTTTGGAAGCTTGATCCACAGGGGGATAGTTCTCAGAACTTCCTCATTAAAATCAAAATTCTCTAACCATTGCCTCATAATAACTGGCCTATTATTAATTGTATAAGGGCCATTCATGAGCACCCTATCCTTCTCTTCATTAGTACTAAGCAGGACTATGAAGTATCCTTCATTATGAAACAACACCTTAGGTTTCTGCACACTTGCCCACTGATTAGTGATAAACCTTTCAATGGCACCAATTAAGGGTGTCTTCCCTACCACATACAGTATTACTTCTCTATTCCATTTTACATTTAACTCCACAATGTCTTCCTCCATCACCTGCATAACTACTTCCCCATCCTTCATTGACGGGGGTATATAGTTGAGATTCATACCTTTTGCAGCTAGCTTGTTTTCCTGTAGTAATCCCGACCATGATCGACCCTTATCAACAGTTGGAATTGAGTTTTTCACTTGAGCTTCCTTTTGATTATCCACAAAAATAACCCTCTGTTCCTTGCTTGATCTTGCATGTACTGTTCCATTGGATTTTACCTCACTCGAGCTAGTTTTCTCATTCGTAGCCCTAATTTCGCTATTTCCTTTGCTCATGTTCTCTGTTAGTGCCAATTTCCTGCTCGAATTCACTAGAGTTGCTGCGTGATTAAGATACTCGTCCAGATCTGGCCAGTTGTCGTCACTGTCATTTTCCTATTCTGTCTCCTCCTCCTGAATTTGATCCATAGCTTTGGCCTTTTCTTTCACTTGTTCACTCGATCTAGTCCTCTAGTACTGGTGCTTTGGTAGCATTCTTCCTCGGTTATCCTCTTCCTCCCATTTTTGATGAAGGCGCAGGTTAGTCAGTCACCTAACGTGTGCCAAGAGAGAAAGTTCTACAAAAATAAAGTTAAAACGCAAATTAACAAGAAAATCAAAATGATAAGAAGTAATAGGGGTGGTGAATATGAATCTCCTTTTGAAGAAATATGTTTAGACTATGGAATTGTTCATCAAACAATGACCCCTTACACGCCCCAATCCAATGGGATTATGGAAAGAAAAAATCATTTATTTAAGGAGATGATGAATGCATTGTTGATAAGTTCTGGTTTGCCATAGAACTTGTGGGGAAAAACATTCTTACGGCTAACCGGATACTAAATTGAGTACCCATAGCAAAACACAATCCATTCCATATGAAAAATGGAAAGGAAGGAAGCCCAACTTGAATTATTTTAAACTGTGGGGGTGCTTGGAAAAAGTGCAAGTTCCTTAACCTAAAAGGGTAAAAATAGGACTGAAAACCGTTGATTGTGTTTTCATAGGATATGCGGCCAATAGTAAAGCATATCGATTTCTGATTCAAAAATCAGAAAATCCCGATATTCGTAATAATACAGTTATAGAATTAGATAATACTGAGTTCTTTAAAAATATATATTCGTATAAAAAGGAATGTGAGTCGATTGGTGAAGGATCTAAACGACCTCGGGAAGAAACAAAAGAAAGTACATTTAATCAGGATGATCCAAGACGTAGTAAATGTCAAAGAACGTCTACTTCATTTAGACCAGATTTTGTGACCTTCTTATTGGAAAATGAGCCTCGAACATTTAAAGAAGCTATGTCTTTATCGGAATCATTATTTTGGAAAGAGGCAGTCAATAGTGAAATAGAATCCATATTGGACAACCATACATGGGAATTGGTTGATCTTTCTCCCCGGAAATAAACTTTTGGGTTCTAAATGGATTTTTAAGAGGAAAATGAATGACGATGGCACTATTGATAAATTTAAGGCAAGACTTGTAGTCAAAGGGTATAGACAACGAGAAGGTCTTGACTACTTTGATACATGCTCACCAGTTACAAGAATTGCATCCATCCAAATATTAGTAGCATTAGTTGTAGTTTATGGTCTTAAAATTCATCAAATGGACATTAAGACGACCTTCCTAAATGGAGATTTGGAGGAAGAAATCTACATGGAACAACCTTAAGGGTTTGTAGTTCCAGGTAAAGAAAAGAAGGTATCCAGACTTGTTAAGTCCCTTTACAGACTAAAACAAGCACCCAAACAATGGCATGTGAAATTTGACCAAACAATAATGTCAAATGATTTTAAGATAAATGGATGTGATAAATGTGTGTACATTAAAAATGTTCCAAATCACATAGTCATTGTTTACTTATATGTGGATGATATGCTGATAACGAGTAATGACATTAGCAACATAAATGCGACTAAGCGTATGCTAATTGGCAAGTTTGATATGATGGACTTGGGAGTTGCTGATTAAATTATGGGGATTAAGATCCATAAGACTCCTCAAGGTCTGGAATTGTCATAATCTCATTATATTAAGACAGTACTTGGAAAATTCAAGCACTTAGGGTTTAAAGTTGCAATGACTCCAATTGACGTGAATCTTGTATTAGCAAAGAAAAAAGACCAATATGATAATTGGATTATGCTCGTGCGTTGGGATGCTTAATGTATATCATGAATTGTACACAACCAGATATATCTTGTGCTATAAGTAAATTGAGTCGATACATGAGAAATCTAGGTCAATCTCATTGGATGGAAGTGAAATGAGTTTGGGATATTTAGAACATACCCAGGACTTTGCTTTGCACTACAGTAAATATCATGCAGTGATTGAGGGATAATGTGATGCAAATTGGATCATCGGTTCAACTGATTCTAAGACTACAAGTGGATATATATTCACTATTGGTAGAGGAGCAGTATCTTGGAAGTCATCAAAAATACCTTGTATTGACCGCTTTACAATGGAGGCTGAGTTCATAGCCTTAGATAAAGCCAGTGAAGAAGCTGAATGGCTCCGAAATTTCTTGGAAGACATTCCATTTTGGCCTAAGCCGTTGGTACCAATATGCATACACTGCGATAGTCAAGCGACAAGTGGAAGGGCTGGGAGCGTTATGTATAATGGTGAATCTCATCATATACGACGAAGACATAAAACTATTAGGCAACTACTTTCTAGAGGAGTTATTATGATTGACTACATAAAGTCAAGGGATAATGTGTCAGGTCCACTTACAAAAGGCCTAACTAGATAGGTAGTTGAGAAATCATCGAGGGGAATGGGACTATGGCCGAGAACAAGTCATTGTGGCGGTAACTCTACCTAGAAGACTAGAGATCCCAAGATCTAGATTCAAGGAGATCAAACAAAATCATTAATGACGGTTCAACATTGTCAACTAAAATTTTGGTCCATTCTCGTGATAAGACAATGTTTAGTACCAAGGATAAATCATTACAAATTTTTAATGATTTCTAAATTTGTTGCGGGGTATATCAAATAGTGTATTGTCACGACCCTAAACTCAGACCCGGTCGTGATGGCGCCTCTCATGAAGATAAGGCAAGCTGACACTTTCCCATTTCAGTTTTAAGCAATTAAACGATTGAATTAAATCTAAAATGTATAGATAATACCAAAGTGAGCAGTTAACAGTACAGTTTGCGAAAAATAAACCCAACACAGCCCGACATTGGGGTGTTACTAGTCATGAGCATCTATCAATTCTAACACAAGTCCGAAAAGTCTACAAAGCTATTACTAATGTCTGATAAAAAGGTGGAAATGAGATAAAGGGAAGAAATACGGGATTGCGGATGCCAAGTAGCTACCTCGTGAACTTCGAAGTCTACCGGGAGCTCTCAACTCTCGCTAGCAGGATTAAAAATGCCTGAATCTGCACATGTGGTGCAAGGAGTAAAGTGAGTATTCTAATTCAGTGAGTAATAATCATAAATAAAGATCGAGTGGTAAGAAAACACGAAAAGTACATCAACATGCTGTATAGAAGCAGTACAAAACTAGTAAGAAAGCAATGAAGCTGTGAAATGTCTTAAAGCATCTTAGCTCAGTTTAATCTTATTTAAAAATGATCTTTTTAACAGTTAAGAAATTAAATGCAAAGCAACTAGAACAAATAAGCACAAAAAATCTGCCCCTCGGGCACAAATATCAAAAGAAACAGCCCCTCGGGCAACAACATGGAACAACACCACCCACATCACAATGGGTACCCGCGCTCACTAGGGGTGTGCAGACTCCTGGAGGGGCCCCTTACGGCCCAAGCGCAATATCATGCCATCTCGTGGAATCATCACTAGGCTCTCGGCCTCATATCAACAATCCACTTCATGGCGTACGTATCTCAGGCCCTCGGCCTCATAATCATAATCACTGTATCACCGCTGCGGCATGCAGCCCGACCCAAAAGTATCCTCACAACACACGCCCTCGGCCTTACTTAGTCAAAATCACATAAGCCACTCGAGCAATAGTAAAACATGATGCTTAGCCCAAAATATTATTTGAAAAATCATTTTAAGTGTTGAAGCAGAGTAAACATGGCTGAGTTATGAAAACAGTAGATTATAGCATGACTGAGTACGAGTTTAATGTCAAAACAGTGAGGAAATTTCAGTAAAAATCCCATAAGGGTTCAAATAGTTGGCACTAGGCCCAAATATGGCATTTTGCCCAAAACAAGATGATAGGAAACAGTTTTTAATCAAATACGCGGTGAAACAATCATTCAGGATGGACTAAGTCACAATCCCCAACAGTGAACGACCCCACGCTCGTCATCAAGCGTGCGCGTCACCTCAATATAGCACTATGATGTGCAATCCAGCCTCAGGACAATATTTACAATAATTACTCACCTCAATCCGAGCAAAATCCTACTCCAAAATGCCTTTGCCCCTTGAATCGGCCTCCAATCGACACGAATCTAGCCACAGTTAATTCAATTCAGTCAGTACTAATTATAGGAATTAATTCCATATGGAAATACTAATTTTCTAACAAAATCCGAAATTTAACTCAAAACCGCAAATGGGGCCCACATCTCGAAATCCGACGAAACTCACAAAATCTGACAACTCATTCAACTACGGGTCTAACCATACCACAATTACTAAATTCCGATAACATTTAGAGACTCAAATACTCAAATATATCCAATTTTCAAACTTTTCCAACTTAAAATCACCAATTAAATGTTAAAAACAACGATGGATTCGAGTAATCTACCAAAAATTGTGTTAAGAACACTTAACACATTGTTTTCTCTGAAAATCCCTTGAATAATAGCCCCACCCGAGCTTCCTTGGTCCAAAAATGGAAGAATGAGATGAATTTGGACTTTATTCTGCTGCCCAGAGGTTCGTTCTTCGCGTTCGCGACCCTCCTCTCGCGTTGGCGATGAGCAAGTTCCTCATTAGCGATTTCCAAATTCATTCCAGACATCTTTTAGTATAATTGACATAACTTTTTGCATACCACTCCAAATGTTAAATGGTTTCATGTTTTGAAAACTAGAAACCAAGGGATATAATTTCATATGTTGCTCATTTCCTGAATCATTATATATTGCGAGATATAAGCTTCCAAAGTCAGCCTTGTGCAGCAGAGATTTTCAAACTCTCCCCAGACAGCCTATAGTGTAACTACCATAACTTTTTGTACATAAACCTAAATGCCAATTAATTTACATTTCTGAAAACTAGACACAAAGGGATACAACTTTCATGTATGAATCATCTTCAAATTCCTTATAGATTGTGAAATATGAGCCTCCGAAGTTAGACCTGTGCAACATGGATTTCCTTCTTCGCGAACGTGAAGAACAAACTTTCAGAGGCCAGAGGCCAAATTCTTCTTCGCGAACACGAGAGGCTCCACGCGAATGCGAAGAACAACACTAGATATCAGAAAATCAACATCCAAAATAGCCCAAAATGATCCAAAACACATGCAAAACTCACCCGAGGCCCTCGGGACCTCAACCAACCATGACAACATATCCCATAACATCATTCAAACTTGTTTCAACTTTCAGAAAACTCAAAACAACATCAAAATACCAAATTTACATCGGATTCAAGTCTAAGAACTCCAAAAATTTCCAAATTCCATTTTCGATCAAAAAGTCTATCAAACCTCGTCCGAATGACCTAAAATTTTGCACACACGTCAAAAATAACACAACGGACCTACTCCAACTTCTGGAATTCCATTACGACACCTATATCAAAATCTCACTTATCAACTGGAAATTGCCAAAATTCCAATTTCGCCAATTCAAGCCTAAATCTACTTCGGACCTCTAAAATATATTCCGATCACGCTCCTAAGTCCCAAATCGCCTAACAGAGCTAACCAAATCATAAAAATTCCAATCCGAGATTATATACTAACAAGTCAAAACTTGGTCAATGTTTCAAATTTTAAGCTTCAAACTAAGAACTGTTCTTCCAAATTTATTCCAATTATCCTGAAAACCAAAACCGACGATTTACATAAGTCATAATATATCACACGGGGCTAGTCATGCCCGAGAACTGGCAAGCAAAGTGCAAAAGCTCAAAATAGCTGGTCGGGTCGTTACATCCTCCCCCACTTAAACATACGTTCGTCCTCGAACGTGCCCATAGTTGTTCCAAAAGCCAACAAGCCGCTGTATACCCTTACCATGCAGATACCCGGGGGTGATCCCACGTCAAACTATCTCATATAGGTCCAATAACACAATGTAATTGAAATTTCACAATCCAACCTAGCCCATAAACCTTAGAACCATATTTCCACTTCTAAAATCATCTATAAGATCAAAATGTCACGTCTATACTCTCAATAAGCCCGAACAAGTTGTAAAAAATCGTACCTGCAACGTCAGATGCAATTACGTGATATACCACATAGCTTAAACTCTCGTGGCGATGACATCTGATCACAACAGTTGTTCAGAACAATCGAATATCGATAATAAACCTTTTATCAAATAAAGCCTCATTCCAACACTTCCGTATACTGCCAATGATAATGAAACTCATAGAAAGTCGTAACCATTCCTCAGATCAACCATTCATGAAGCCACTTCCCCTTTGTCAAGGACCATAGCAAATTTTTGAGCCGAACATCGATATTATCCTTCCAACACGCTGAAACCGTATCTATTTGTATTCATTCAAGATCCTAATGACCTCATCTCATCCAATCATGACCACTCTAGTGACATGACACATCGATATAATCTAAAGCCACAACCCGTGCAACTCGTACACTAATAAGCAACAGTCGAAATGTGCTCCAATCATGGAAAGTGAATCAAGTGAGAGAGCTGTACCGAAAGCTCACCAGTACCACCATAACACATTGGTAAGAACCCATCACAAATTGTAGAACCAAAACACACGAATCTAACCTGAAGGATCATAACTTAACATAACTTCGCCGTAATGCGCGTTCCTATCCAAACACTAGTTCACATGAGACACCCAAAGTAACCATGCTCAAAACCATCAACAAAGCACAATTTGATGTCTAGTATCACAAGTGAATCGCCATAACCATGAAGAAGTAAATAATACAATGCCATAACAGTCTGAGAGAACATACCCAATGCGCAATAAATTATGAAACTCCAAAATACTCGTCTCATTCAAATACCGCTATAAAGCCCAAATGAAACCACACCATATGTGCATATAACCACCAAATCACAACTCTTCGTAACACAGGAGATTAACTCATAGATCACTCTAGAACACAAATAAGCTCAACAACAATCAAATGTCACATCTCTCAACAATAGCGGTTCGGAGTCAACAAATCCGACCAGTTGCAGAACACACATCTATGTTTGACCTACCAATGAACCCCAAATCAACTCTGGTCACCCACAATAGATTAATAGCTCTTTGAAGGTTCACAATGACTGAATCATAGCACATACTACCCTCTGACCAACCTTACCTATTTTCTCACAGTCCACAAACACAAAGCCATTCTAACCCCCGAAACTCTCAGTCTCCCAATCCATAAAGCACACGAATCACCATATCCGATCCCAGCTACACTGCCCGAACATCTAACAAACATCCGATACTCGAACATTCCATGAGGGATACTCCTATAATTCTTCTGTGCTACCAAGACAACTTGAATATCAATAGTCGATCCAATAAGAGAGTGCCACAATACTAATGAAGTATACTTAATTCAAGCACATTGCCCTTTTTCTGAAGTGTATACCGTTATCAATACGTACCATTTAATAATATTATTTATCTAGTAATCTAAACCCGCCCGTGCTTTCTTAGAATTTATGACCTTCTTTTCATAACTGAACTATGACCTTACACATGCCAATCTCAATCCTTCACAACACACCGCACATACTATAACATCCTATGACAAATGTGAGAAATTCATAATCCACTCTAAACCACAAACGACTATGTACTCAACTAGCCAAGAACATTCCATTTGATCCCATCTAAAAGAAATCACTATACATCACATACTCCTCATGCCAGTAGAAAATATACATCCCTAACCATGGTAGAAACCATCAAGAACTTTCTGAATTTAATTTGCACAAGACCAAACCATCAGGACTTAATCTTTTTCTAACTCAACCAAGCTACGCAAGCCATCAAAACCTAAGAGCATTGCCACAAAACACCTGTAGAAACCCACAGCATCGTAAGCACCCAAGAACCTATCATATCCATTACCATGCCTATCCAAACCACTACCAACTTGTCCTAATTCTTCGAGTTCCATTCTGAATTACCTTCAAATTTATATGTTTCCTTGGTAGTATACCATTATCCTTAACTAAAACTTGCCCTACCAACTTTAACGTAAAACCACAACGTCTAAGGCTCATAAGCCGCTGAATACTCTCTTAAATATCCTCAGAAGTACCACATTCCAAATGCCCCCTCTGAAAGTACCTTAAAATCAATATTTTACCTCCTTTATACTGGAGTACAGAATTCGTAGTCATACAAAATTACAGTAAGTCTCGGTACCATCCAATGTAATTGATTGATTCTAGTGGCATACAGATCCAAAATTTTTTCAATTGCTACATATACATTTCTGCATTCATAAGAATTCTTTCAAGAGCCATATACTCTGCTCAAATCTAAATTGCACTGCCTAAATAAGCCAAATGACACATGTCCCATTAGCACAACAACACTCAAGGGAATAACCCCACCTTAATGCAATCAAATAAGTTCCTGCTCCATGTACATTACATCCTTCACCAATAAAAACTCAAGTCATTTCGTGATTCTCATATGCTCATAAAGCATAACATAACCTTTATTGAAATTTCCTTTACCTGAGCCATCCTCAGTCTCAACATCCGTAAGCCATAATAATTCACCCGTATGCCTCAAACTGGAACCAACATAGCACATAACCGTGCAATTAACTAATCAATATCAGACTCCCCCACTTGGCTCAAAGCCATAGATCAAAACACACAATAACTCATAATGCATATACTCTATTACTGACATAATACCATAGTGAGATTAAACTCAATCCTTCATAAGATCGTGATACACAGACCATCTAGTACTTTAAATCTTCTTCAAATCTCGCATTCACCCTCGTAACAATCAATTCCACTCTCTTAGGTGACCCAAATTCAAATTGCAACACATATATTTCATTGGTAACCGAGATCTTCCAAAAAACGACATAAAGGATCACACAAACTATAGAACACTCCGCAGGAGATAACCCACATGCTTCGCCTCAAACTAACATCTCTTTATAACCTTCCACCATCATAAACATTATGCATTTAGTTAATGTTCTTGAGTCTGAACTCATATTACAACGTGAAATCTACTTCACTTCCCAAATAGGCAACATGAAAAGGTCCTTTAACACGCCCACAACTCGGGCTATACATCAAATCACGATGGGAATCAAGCACTGGATAGTTCTTACTACCCCCAAGCAGACCCTTCTTGTCTCATTCAATTCATATGAACACATCTCCCAGTCACATAAATCTCATCACGTAACTATCTAGTCATCACTTCCCTTAATAAGGACACTATCGAACATATAAATCCATAAACACGCACTTGCGCAATCAATAGCTCAGGGCTCAAGCTACAGGCAAGGCCCGGCCTCAAGTCCTCCAGACTGGCCCAACATTAACACATATAAATCACCTCTCGCCCTACGGTCAGAGAATCACAAGCCGTCGATGCACAACTGATACCGAGCGCTCATGCGCGCATACGAATGCGTGGAAGGAATTTCAAGAGTTATATTTCAAGATTAATCAAGGACGCACGATAAGAATTCAAGAATGTGGGATTTCCTAAAGGTTCTACAACCTCCCGAGGATAAGTACAGACGTCTCTATACCGATCTGCGAGACTCTACTAAACCTGTTTATGACTCGTGAGACCTATGTAACCTAGACTCTGATACCTCTCGTGAAGACAAGGCCAGCCGACATTTTCCCATTTCAGTTTTAAGCAATTAAACAATAAGAATTAAGTCTAAAATGTAATAGATAATCCCAAAGTAAGCAGTTAACAGTACAATTTGCAAAAAATAAACCCAACACAGCCCGACATTGGGTTGTCACTAGTCATGAGCATCTATCAATTCTAACATAAGTCCAAAAAGTCTACAAAGCTATTACAAATGTCTGATAAAAAGGTGGAAATCAGATAAAGGGGAGAAACACGGGACTGCGGACGCCAAACAGCTACCTCGTGAACTCCGAAGTCTGCCGGTAGCTCTCAACTCTCGCTAGCAGGATCAACAATGCTTGAATCTGCACACGAGGTGCAAGGAGTAAAGTAAGTACTCTAACTCAGTGAGTAATAATCATAAATAAAGACTGAGTGGTAAGAAAAGACGAAAAGTACATCAACATGCTATATAGAAGTAGTACAAAACTAGCAAGAAAGCAATGAAGCTGTGAAATTTCTTAAAGCATCTTAGCTCAGTTTAAACTTATTTAAAATGACCTTTTTAACAGTCAAACAATTAAATGCAAAGAAACTAGAACAGATAAGCACACAAAATTCGCCCCTCAGGCACAAATATCAATAGAAATAGCCCCTCGAGTAAAAACATGGAACAACACCACCCACATCACAACGGGTACCCGCACTCACTAGGGGTGTGCAGACTCCTGGAGGGTCACCTTACGACCGAAGCGCAATATCAAGCCATCTCGTGGAATTATCAGTAGGCTCTCGGCCTCAAATCAACAATCCACCTCCTGGCGTACATATCTCAGGCCCTCGGCCTCATAATCATAATCAGTGTATCACCGCTGCAGCGTGCAACCCGACCTAAAAGTATCCTCACAACACAGGCCCTCGGCCTCACTCAGTCAAAATCACATAAGCCACTCGGGCAACAGTAAAACATGATGCTCGGCCCAAAATATTATTTGAAATATCATTTTAAGTGTTAAAGCAGAGTAAACATGGTTGATTTATGAAAACAGTAGAACATAGTGTGACTGAGTACGAGTTTAATGTCAAAATAGTGAGGAAATATCAGTAAAAATCCCATAAGGGTTCAAATAGTATGCACTAGGCCCAAATATGGAATTCTGCCCTATACAAGATGATAGCAAACAGTTTTCAATCAAATACGCGGTGAAATAATCACTTACGATGGACTAAGTCACAATCCCCAATAGTGCACGACCCCACGCTCGTCATCAAGCGTGCGTGTCACCTCAATATAGCACCATGATGTGCAATCCAGGGTTTCATACCCTCAGGACAACATTTACAATAATTACTCACCTCAATCCGAGCAAAATCCTACTTCGAAATGCCTTTGCCCCTTGAATCGACCTCCAGTCGACCCGAATCTAGCCACAATTAATTCAATTCAGTCAATACTAATTATAGGAATTAATTCCATATGGAAATACTAATTTTCTAACAAAATCCAAAATTTAACTCAAAATCGCCCATGGGGCCCACGTCTCGAAATCCGATGAAACGCACAAAATTCGACAACCCATTCAACCACGAGTCTAACCATACCAAAATTACTAAATTCCGAAAACATTTCGACCCTCAAATCCTCAAATATATCCAAGAGGATTCTCAAACTTTTCCAACTTAAAATCACCAATTAAATGTTAAAAACAACGATGGATTCGAGTAATCTACCAAAAATTGTGTTAAGAACACTTACTCCATTGTTTTATCTGAAAATCCCTTGAATAATCGCCCCACCCGAGCTTCCTTGGTCCAAAAATGGAAGAATGAGACGAATTTGGACTTTATTCTGCTGCCCAGGGGTTCGTTCTTCGCGTTCGCGACCCTCCTCTCGCGTTCGCGATGAACAAATTCCTCATTAGCGATTTCCAAATTCATTCCAGACATCCTTTAGTATAATTGACATAACTTTTTGCACACAACTCCAAATGTTAAATGGTGTCATGTTCTAAAAACTATACAGCAAGAGATATAATTTCATAGGTTTCTCATTTCCTAAGTCATTATATATTGCGAGATATAAGCTTCCAAAGTCAGGCCTGTGCAGCAGAGATTTTCAAACTCTCCCCCGACAGCCTGTAGTGTAACTACCATAACTTTTTTTACACAAACCTAAATGCCAATTAATTTACATTTCTAAAAACTAGACACAAAGATATACAAATTTCATATATGGATCATCTCCAAATTCCTTATAGATTATGAAATATGAGCCTCCGAAGTCAGACCTGTGCAACAGGGATTTCCTTCTTCGCGAACGCCCGAGTAACTTCGCGAACGCGAAGAACAAACTTCCAGAGGACAGAGGCCAAATTCTTCTTCGCGAACGCGAGAGGCTCCACACGAACGCAAAGAACAACACCAGATATCAGAAAATCAGCATCCAAAGTAGCCCAAAATGATCCAAAACACACCCGAATCCCTCGGGACCTTAACCAACCATGCCAACATATCCCATCATCATTCAAAATTGTTCCAACTTTCAGAACGCTCAAAACAACATCAAAACATCAAATTCACATCGGATTCAAGCCTAAGAACTCCAAAAATTTCCAAAATTTCATTTTCGATCAAAAAGTCTATCAAATCTCGTCTGAATGACCTGAAATTTTGCACACACGTCGAAAATAACACAATGAACATAGTCCAACTTCAGGAATTCCATTACGACACCTACATCAAAATCTCACCTATCAACCAGAAATCACCAAAATTCTAATTTTACCAATTCAAGCCTAAATCTACTCCGTACCTCCAAAACACATTTCGATCACTCTCCTAAGTCCCAAATCGCCTAACGGAGCTAACCTAATCATAAAAATTCCAATCCGGGATCATATGCTAACAAGTCAAAACTTGGTCAACCTTTCAAATTTTAAGCTTCAAACTGATAATTGTTCTTCTAAATTTATTCTAATTATCTTGAAAACCAAAATCGATGATTTACGTAAGTCATAATACATCACACGGGGCTAGTCATGCCCGAGAACTGGCGAGCGAAGTGCAAATGCTCAAAACAATCAGTCGGGTCGTTACATGTATCTGCAGAATGACACGTTTAAGAATCACCTATGTTAGTGTAAAGTGTTAGTCACTTCAAGGAGAATTTTGTAAGGCTAGTTCTCTACGCACTTATGAAACCAGGTGGTGTTCATGGGAAATGAACACAACAATGTGAACCAAAGACGGTTAAGTTTTGGTTGTGTGACTTATGGTTATCTAGGTATACACCAAAGTTCGACGATTCAAAGATATCAAATCTACCGATTGACCGAGTATATCCGACATAAGTTCACTGCGGAAAGTTCAAAGGGAAACCTACTTATCTAGATGTGATTAATCCTTGTTTGCGAATCACATAGTTTTTCATGCATATTTTCGTGATATAGCCATTCCCCGTTCATGTGGGGGATTGTTGGGTTTTTAAGCTTAATGTAGCTTAAAAAAGGGTGAATGGAAAATGGAGGGAAAATGAAATATTTGAGATTCCCTCCTTGACAAAGAGACATTATCCAGAGGAAAAGGTTTTTGATGGGTATATATACAATTGCTCTTCTTCTAGCTCTTAAAGAGTTAAGAAGAAGGCAAGCCTCGTGCTATCATCGTTGTCGCTCGCTTGGCTCGGCTTCAGATTCAGATTCGAATTTGATTTGGATTTGGATTTGGTCAAATGATCGATCGATTGATTAATTTTTTGGACCAAATTTATTTGTTATTAGTAAATATTAATGTAATATTATTAAATATCCATTTTTGTTAACAGAAAATTAATATTAAATTAAACGAAATATTAATATTAAATCCAACAAAATACTAAGCGTTATCCGTTTTCCATTTTTTGTAACAAAAAATTAAGTTTCCTCCTTGTTATGAATTCCCGGTTTATTATTGTGTAAATAGCTATTTACATTATGGTCGTTTTACGTAAACAACCCTTCTGAAGAGATGTACCTCTTCAATTTGAGCTCAACATATTGGCTATAAATAGCAGTCCATTCTCTCAGATTTTTCATACGAATTTCTGAGTTCTCGTCCTTTCTTTTGCATTGTTTTAACTACAAATAAAGCAACTGTGAGTGTGATTTGCTACCGATCTTTGTGTTCATTAAAACACTAGGGTTTGAAGCACTGCTACACCTGTGTGTGATTCGTTCTATCCTCGGGGAAAATAATCCACAACCATGAGTACTAGGAGGTTATTAAATTTCTTAAGGAAATACTGTGAATTCAGTGACTCGGATTAAATTCTATTTCGTTTACATTTCTATTTATATGTTGTTTTATCTTCTCTAGAATTATTTTACAAATATAGTTTATTAACATTTATTATAGTGGATTGTAGTAGGCAGTTGTTTTTGTAACTACTTAGAAGTTCTTGCCACGAACCCAAAACCGACCTATCTTAATGGCACCTATCGTGAAACTAGGCCAGTCGACACATTTCTAAAATAGTTCAACATTTCATTTTAAGCTTAAATAATACCATTCTCAACTGAATTCCATAAAAGATGTAAAGTCAAATCCAAAATAAAAGTGGAATTTTTTTATCTTCTTCAGAATTATTTTACAAATATAGTTTACTAATAGTTATTACAGTGGAATGTAGTAGGCGGATGTTTTTGTAACTACTTAGAAATTCCTGTCACGACCCCAAAACTGACCCGATTGTGATGATACCTATCATAAAACTACGCCAGCCGACACATTTCTAAAATAGTTGAACATTTTATTTTAAGCATAAATAATACCATTCTCAATTAAAATTCCATAAAATATGTAAAGTCCAATCCAAAATAAAGGCAAAAAAATAAAACACCCGATCTCGGGTGTCTCTAAGTCATGAGCAATACTTCATCTGTTCCGAAATATAACTAGACCAAAATAGTCTGTAAATATCCAAAATATACTAGAGGGTAGATAAAGAAGGAGAAAGGTGGGACTATGAACATCAGGCATCTACCTCGCTAACTCTGGTGAAATCCGCGTCTGGAATAGTTAACAGCCGCTACCGTGCCCTGAGATACCTGGATCTACACACAAGGTGCGGGGGTAACGTGGGTACACCAACTTAGTAAGTAACAAGTCTAAACTATGGACTGACAGGTAGTGACGACTAAACCTCAACATGTAACACAATTAAACTGTACAGTAAAGTAGGCATGCTTGCAGTTCAAGTATTCAGCTCAACAGTAAGTAAATACAAATATGAACTTTGTGAAGTATAAAGCTCAACAAATCTCTATGTAAAAATGCAGAGAAAGCATAAAAATGTACCACGTACCTCCACTCTCAAGTGCTCAATCACTCAGGATTGTATATGGCCATCCAGCCCAGGAAAGATCCATCCTAGAATATATATACACATCACTTACAACAGTCACCCAGTACCGAGGAAAGGCCATTCCAGCCCTATGGAGAACATCCATCTCCAGGTATAAGTACTTCGGAAAAGATCCATGTCCAGGGAAGATCCACCCCTCAATAATATCATCTGCGCTCATTGTGGGTGTGTAGACACCAGAGGGGCTACATTCAGCCCAAGCGCTATAACAAGCCATCGATGGAATAATCAAAATCTGCTGCGGCATGCAGCCTGATCCCATACTGTTTCTCATATTCAGGCTCTCGGCCTCACTCAGTCATCACTCTCCAGTCTCACGCACATGGGCTCACAATGCCAATAAACTAGCCCGAAATAATGATCTGATGTGACAAATAACAATAACCGAGACTGAGACATGATATGATATGCATGACTAAGACTGAGTACAAAGTATCAATGAAGCAAATGGTATGACAGCCAGAAATGACCTCTGGGGTCTCAATAGTATCGGCGTAAAACCCTAACATGGTATTTAGCATGATTTACAGCTTATTAACTAAATCACATACTTACTATGCGGATATCAACAAGAACGAGTCACTAAGCGGTTCCGTGGAATGATCCAGGCTGCAATTCTTACGGTGCACGCCCACACGCCCGTCACTTGGCATTTGTGTTACCTCAATATTAATCATAGAACACATAGTTCGGGGTTTTGAACCCTCAGAACCAAGTTTAGAAGCGTTACTTACCTCAAACCAAGCCAAAACTCTAAATCACAATGCCCTTGCCTCTTGATTCGGCTTCCAAATTCTCCGAATCTAACCAAAATCAGTATATTAACATCAATATATGCTAAAGGGTTGAAACCCACGCGAAAATTATCAAATTAGACCCAAAATTCCGAATTTGCTCAAACCCGCCCCCCGGGCCCACGTCTGGTTGTTCGATAAAAATAACACAAGATCATTCACTCACGAGTCTACCCATATCAAATTCACCAAAATCTAACGTCAAATGGTCATTCAAATCCTTAAAATTAACAATCCATGTTCTCCTCCACTTTTCCCCTAATTTCAGCCCAAGTTCCCAATTTAAATGTTAAAAATCAAGACACAATCATGAAATTTAACCAAAAAAAGAGAATAACACTTACCCAATCACTCATCTAAAATCCCCTCTAAAATCGCCTTCTCCCGAGCTCTCTATTGAATTTTGAAATTATGAACTCAAACCCTCATTTTTGAATTTAAACATTCTACCCAGACGCTTTCCTCTTCGCGAATGCGGCAATCCCCTCGTGTTCACAAAGCACAAGCTACCTCGGACCAAAAATCCCTTCTTCGCAAATGCGAGGACCCACTCACGAACGGGAAGACCACTCTGTTTAACCCTATGCGAATGCAGAACACTCATCGCGAATGCGTAGCCTTAAACTCATGAACCTTCGTGAATGTGGGAACTACATTGCGAACGCAAATAAAACCCAGATGCCCTTCTCAACATCCCTTCACAAATGCAAGAGCCCTCTCACGAACGCGATGAAGGAATTCTCTGCAACAAAATACCAGAAAATTTGCCAACTTCCAAAACCAAGAATTGGTCCGTTACCCACCCGAAACTTACCCGAGGGCCTCAGGACCTCAACCAAACATGCCAACACATCCCGTAAAATCATTCAAACTTAGTCGAGCCTTCGAATCACTCGAAGCAACACTAAATCACCAAATCACCCTCAGATTCAAGCCTAAGAACTTAGAAACTTTCAAATTCCACAAACAATGTCGAAACCTATCAAATCACCTCCAAATGACCTCAAATTTTGCACACATGTTACAAATGAAAATACGGACCTACTCCAATTTCCGTAATTCCATTCTGACCCCTATATCAAGATTTCCACTGCCGACCGAAAACTCTAAATTTTCAATTTTGTCAATTCAAGCCTAATTCTACCACGGACCTCCAAATTACATTCCGAATATGCTCCTAAGTCTAAAATCACCTAATGGAGCTATCTAAACCATCATAATTCACATCCAAGACCTTCTACATATAAGTCAACATCCGATTGACTTTTCCAACTTAAGCTCCTAAATTAGAGACTAAGTATCTCATTCCACTCCAAAACCACTCCGAACCCGAACCAACCAACACGTTAAGATGAAATACAACTGAACGACACATAAGGAAGAAGAAATAGGGAAAACAGGGTTGTAACTCATGAAACGACTGGCCGGGTCGTTACTTCTATAGTTGCTAAGAGTTTTGAGGCTCCATGCCTAACTCTAGAGATTTTTATTGCTTGATACCTGTACATAATTCCTTTGGTGAAATAAAATTTTTATTTACCAACAAAAAAAATGTTTTAACCAAAAATAGAAGGTTTCTTTGTTTTGTTTTATGAATAAAAATTATAATGGTAGTGTATAATCAACTTCCAAATATTAATAAGCATCAATATATACCATATGTTGCTTTTTTTTTTTGATAATAGGGATATTTATATTATATAAACATTAGACATTGTTCATAGTACATAAACTTTGAGAATGAAAGTTGTCACAGCATGGTAGTCCAATGTTTGTGACATTTTTATTGCCTAAAAGCCTTAGTCTATTACATCTCATAATGTCTAATGACTTCTTGGATAAGTAGCCAACATCCAAATCTTTAGCAACTTGTTCAATTACAAAAAAAGGAGGTGCTGGATGTACTTTAGCCGATTCCTTGCAAGCTTGCCAAAATGTCTCCTTACATGCATCTTTTGCCAAAAAGAGAGCATTTTGGTTTCCTTCCCGGAAGTTATGCCGTAGTGACAGGTCCTTCCGTTGGAGCATCCATAATTTGCACGAGTAAACAATATTAGTCATGACAAAGTGATCGTTGTTTAGTGCATGGATGGCTTCAGTGGAGTCCGTTTCAATCTCTAATAGAAAAAGGTTGTATTGAGTAGCTATTTTCAATCCTTCATGGATTGCCTGGAGTTCTGCATGCAGGGATGAAAGAGTTTTGTTAGTTTTTGATATCCTAATATCCAATTTCCTTTATAGTTATGAAAGACTCCCCCAATGCCAGATTTGTTCCTTTCATGATTGAAGGCACCATTCGTATTGAGTTTGAAACAGTCATGTTGAGGGGGGGGGGGATACCATTTTATGTTAATGTTGGATTTTCCTATAGTGGGTGAGCTAGTGGAGATAAAGAAGTGGAATTCATCAGCTAAGATAGAGATATTTTCCATACGCGGGGAATAGTGGGTATTGTTGATATTATTGTTATTTCTGTTGAACCATATTCCCCAAAGAAGGAAAGCCAGGAGTATATTCTAGGGAATCATGGGGGGGTTATGGTTAATATCTCTCAGCTTGGTTAGCCAGTGTTTGTCTTGATTTGAGGCCAAGTTGGTGATATTGAGATGTCTCCATAAGGTTGAGACGATGAGTATGTGAGGAAAATATGAGTGATGGATTCCTCTTGGTCTTTGCAGCTAGGGCAATTAGGGTTTATATTAATTCCTATATGGTGGAGATAGGAGCAGCAGGGGATTTTGTTGTGGAGGATCTTCCAAAAGAGGTATTTTATTTTGTTTGGGCAGCGCATATTGCAAATCCACTCAAAATCTTGTTTACTAGTGACCCCTAGGTTTAATAAGCTATAGCAAGACTTAGTATTGAATAAACCATTTGGGCTGAGTCTCCAAAGAGGTTTATCAATATTTTGAAGTGGTAATGGGATGGAGTTGACTTTGTTCAAAATTTCTGGGGGAATAGTAAATGAGGTTTCCTGAAAGTTCCACCTTCCTTTGTGATATAGTTTCTTGATAGGAAGGCCAGCTTCTTTATAGTTTAGAGGGGCCCTCAATGCTAGCTCTAAGGGTTGGAAGATTAGGTATCCATTGGGTATCCCAAATGTTAAGATTAGAGTTCCTTCCTGGGAGCCATTGAATGCCTTGATTACAAAGTTTCCAGCCAGTAACAACACTTCTCCAAATGAAGGAGGAGTTGTTGAGTTTCTTCTTCCAGTATTTATGGATTAGGAGGTTTGCCCAAGGAGATGAAGAACTATTGATGAGTCTCCAGGAGAGACTACTGAATAAGACTTTGTTTTTCGAGAGGGCATCTTTCATTCCTAGTCCTCCCATTTCTTTAGGCTTAGTAGCAGTGTTCCAATTAATGAGATGCATTTTCTTTTGGTTTGATGTGGTACCCCAGATAAAATTTCTTTGGATTTGGTCAATGAGCTTAAGGGTTTTAGTGGGGAGTAGTGTATATTGCATGACATGGTTTGGAATCGAATTAAGGGTAGCAAGTGCTAAAGTGGTTCTCCCTGCTATGTTTAGATAGTTGGTTTTCCAATTTGACAGTTTGGCCCGTATTTTATCGATTATAAACTGGTAGTCAGCTGCTTTGGGGGCATTGTCGAGGATAGGAAATCCTAAATATTTACCAAAATTTTTGGTTGTGTTCAAATTGAAGCCTGAGGAAATTTCTTTGGAGATTTGGGCAGGACAATTATGGGAGAACAAAATCTTAGATTTCGCTCTATTGATTTTTTGCCCGGACATATTGCAAAAGAAATTGAGATAATTATTGATGGTATTGAGGTTTTTTTATCAGCTTTAGCCATGAGGGTGAGATCGTCTACAAAGAACAAGTGGGATATACTAGTGTGATAGTGATTGAGGCCAATAGGGTCCCAAAGATTGATATCTACTTGGTGGCAGATTAGACGGGATAACATTTCCATACACAAAATAAATATAAAGGGGGAGAGGGGGCAGTCTTGCCTGATGCCTCTACTAGGAGCAAAAAATGAGCTTGTGGTTCCATTTACCAGAATGGATATGTTACTAGTGCTTATACAATTCATGATGAACTTCTTTATATTATTGGGAAACTGGAAATGAGAGAGGGTTATGTAGATGAAAGACCATTCTAATTTATTAAAAGCTTTTTCCAGATCAAGTTTTAGAATCATGTGACCTTTCTTCCCTCTCATTTTTTTAAATTGGCTCATCAATGCTTGGATTATGATGGCATTGTCAGAAGACCTTCTCCCTCTTAAGAAACTAGCTTGGAAAGGACTAATTATATGATTGAGGAAAGGTTTGATTCGATTGGAAATAATTTTTGTAATGATTTTATAGATGGTATTACAAAGACCTATGGGTCTAAAGTTAATCAGGTTGTTGGCATTGAGGATTTTGGGTATTAGACAAAAATAAGTGTTGTTGATTTCAGGAGGTAGAGATTGAGTACTAAATACTTGAGTACATAGGTATATAACTGATTTACCAACAATATTCTAGTACTTCTGGTAGAAGAAGGGATGTATACCATTCGGTCAAGGAGATTTAAAGGGTTTGAAGGAAAAGACAGCTTTGTAAATTTCTTCCTTAGAGAGATGTGCATCAATAATAGAAAGATCAATGTTATTATAAGCCTTAGGATTGCTTTGAATAAGGGACCAATTTGTAGTAACATGATCAGATTGAAGGCTTTAACAAAGTAGTTGAGAGTGTGATCCAAGATTTTGTTAGGGTCGTTGATCCAATTTCCTAAGTCATCTTTAAAATAGGCAATTCTGTTCTTCCTAGTTCTATTGGTTGCACTTATATGGAAGAATTTAGTGTTTGCGTCACCTTCTTGAATCCAGGACATTCTGGCTCTAATTTTCCAATATCCGTCTTCTAAATTGAGAATATCCCTATACTCTTGTGAAGTTTGGATTCTAAATTTTGTAAAAAGGTATTGGATTGGTAGTTGTTAGAGTTTTGTATACCATTTAGTCTAGTAATAATTTTAGCTTTTTTTGATGGGTTTCCACAAAATGTTTCTTGCTCCACTAGAGGATATTATTTCTAAAGTTTGTGGAGTTGTGAATGTAATTAGAGTTATTCCAACTACTTCTACCTACGTTTACAAAATCTGGGTGACGACACCAAAAGGTTTCTTGCCGGAAAGGTCTCTTGAAGGAGTTACAATTTTTAGGATTACAAGTGATTAAAAGGGGGTTGTGATCCAAGTGAATTCTAGGGAGATGGGTAATATAAGCCTCCGGAAATAGCTCAACCCAATCTTTATTAGCAAAAACCCTGTCTAATCTCTCTAGAATAAGACCTTTATTTTTTTTCTTTAGTTAGACCAAGTAAATTTGGGACCCTTAAAACCTAGATCATTAAGATTGCAATGGTTAATAAAGTCCCATAGAATTTTAGTTCTATTATGACTTATTTTCCTACCCCCTAATTTTTCGTCAGAACTTAATACATCATTGAAATCCCTTCCTATTACCCAGGGGACTCTAATTTCACCATGCATGTCTAAAAGGTTGTTCCACATAGTATTTATAAGTTTTCTATCAGTACTAGCATAAATCGAAGTAAAGTTCCAGGATTTGTTAAGGGAAAATACCTCAATAGTAGCACTTATTTCCTGGCTTCGATGAACAAAACTATGAACCATGACCTTGGTGTGATCCCACAGGATTACCATGCCTCCTGATTGACCATCAGCTGGTATCTCGATCATATCTATGAATCCAAAAGTATTGAGGAGTGGAAGATGGCTGTCCATCTTAGTTTCCAGAAGGATAACAGTACTAGGGTGATGGGTATCTATGAGATCCCTGAAGCTGAGTCTAAAACTATCGTTGTTGCCCCTCTAATGTTCCAAATGATGAAGGTAGTCGACCTATTCATGTTCAACAGTTGGTTGTTCAGGTCTCCATTCTCCCTCATTCTCCTTGGAAAGATGGGATTCCTCCTCTGAAAAGGGACGAGGATCATTGCGTGTTTTCCTATGGTAAGGTCTGCTGGAGGCCTTATATCCATTGTGCACTTGTATAGTGCCAGTGGACAATAGAGAATTTACTTCTGCTCTTGCCTCTCCATAAATAGAAAGATTTTTAGCTCGTCTAGGTTTGAATCCTCGACCATATTTTGAGGTATCAAGTTTACTAGGTTGATTTTTTCTTCCATTGCTTGATCCATTTGATTTTGGGTTTGATGAGAGAAAGGGGTTTGTATGTTTTGGACTTCTGGAACAGTTGGTGGAGTGGATTGTGTTGCATGTGCTATCCACGGTATGAACACTGGATTCATGGAGGTTAAGTATTCCGGTGTGAAGAAAGGAAGATCTACCGCCAGAGTGGGGTTCTGAATTGGGATGTAGTTGCTTGGCATGTTCCAATCCCCTCTCATAGCTTGGATTTGATTGGTTGTGAGATTTGGAGCTAAGGGGTTTAGGATGTTGTTCAACTAAATTTAGTTGATGTAGTTGTTCATTGCCATTCAGACTCCCTCGGAGATTAGTTGGGTAATGTAGAGGGATTTCTGGATACGATCACTATTTTCCTCCCTTCCAAGGTGATGTTGAAAGAGAATGCATGGCCTAGAAGTCCCATCTCCACCCAAGATAGTGGTTGATGGTTCTGGCAGAGCGGTGGTTGGATTAATATCCTTCTTTATTGATTGTTTTGCTTCTGATGCTGGGTGGGTTGAGGAGGGTTGTTTGGAGGATTGAATTCCATGTTTAGATTGAGAATTACTCTTTGGAGTTGGATGAGACAGTGGCGTATCCTTGCAGAGATTGGAATTTGGGGCACTCTCACTTGGAGTTGTACAATTTAATATGGGAGAAGGAATAGGAGAATCAGTGGAGTTAATGTTTCCTAGGATATCAATGATTGTATTTTTTTCTTGCATGTAAAGTGACTGGGTTGGCATGTATTTAATGGAGAATTCTTGGCTCATGATTGGAATGGTATATGGTGTCTTTGTATGGGGAATGTCGATGGCCATATGCTCATAGGGTTGATTCTTGCATGCCATATGAGTTCTGTCTGAGGTTACATGTAGAGGGAGTGTTTTGGTTAGGGTAATGTTGCCCGTTAGGGGGGTATTACAGGGGAGGTCAGTAGGGTGATCATTAGTGGGGGGCGTGATATTGGGTAGGGTTGTATTATAGGTGGTATTAGGGTTTAATTGGGTGGGGGGATGGTAGGTTTAACTGATAGGGGGTGGTGTTGCATGTGAGGGGTGTAACGTGGGCCCATAGTGGTATTAAGTTTGCCCTCAACATTGTCCTTTTCGGGGATAAACGTGGAAATATTATTGTTATTAATAGTTTTAATATTTTGATTTATTGGAATATTATTGTAATTATTATTAGTAGAGGTAGTGTTAATATCTTTACTGATATTGTTAGAAAGATTATCGTCTAAATTATTTTGATTCAACAGTAGGAAGGCGTTCGAGTTTTTGATGGGGATAATGGGGAGGGGGGTTGATTTGCCATTGGTGGATGATTGTAAAAGATGACTTCTAGATTTGTAACATAATTTTTGAGAGAAGAGGAACTTACCTGACTTGGCTTCAAAAATATTAACGATTATACCTGGGTCTTGGGAATTCTCTGGCAATTTGAAAGTCCTTTTGGTGGGATCCCTTCGCTTGCTCCTATTGAAGGGTATTGTGTTCCATATTTCTTCTAGATTTGTATGTTCCATTTGTGGTGTTCCCAGGTCCTTGCTTGGTAATTCCTGCTTCTGCATGGTTTTTGGTTGATGGTACTGTGATTTCGTATGGCCTAAATGACCACAGGATGTGCGTAGAAGTTTGTCACCTTCGTAGTGAATAAGTTGTTTATGAGAACCTATGAAGAGGAAAGGGGTGACAGGTTTGGTTACGGGAAGTTCCACACAGAGACGGGCATATCTCCCTCGAAGGGCAGCTGACGTACAAGCATCAACCTTTAGGAGCCTTCCTATTGAGCTTCCCACTTTTTGTAGAATTTCATTGTCATAGAATTCAGTGGGCAGCTGGGGGAGTCTAATCCAGATTACCGTATAAGATTGAGTCGCTTTGGATGCTACAAAGTTTGGAATCCATCTTTGCACTGAGAGGAAGTGACCATAGAGGAACCATGGACCCTTTTGGAATGCACTAACCATGTTTTCTTCTTTGATAAAACGAACAATATAATAGTCCTCCCCTAGATCAATTAATGGGAAGTTTTCTGAAGGTTTCCAAAGGTCCATTAATTTTTTTTTCAACAGATCGTGTGTGATTCTTTTCCCTTGTAATTTTATGATAAGAGAGAATCTCCAAGGATGGTAGATTCGTTGTTTATCTTCACTTGTGATAGGTACAGTGATGTTGTATTCCTGGGGAGAGCTTTGAAGCTCGAGTGGGATCTCTGAATCATAGTGACAGTCCATTTGGGCTTGGTGGCCTAAGTTTGGATCTGTAATAAAGTCTATGTCTTTGTTAAGGAACTTGTCCTTGAAGGAGATGGGTTCCGTTGTCATTGTATAGTGCCCTATGTCCAATGTTATCTTCCAACTAAGAGTTAATATTTGTTAAGATCATCGGAATTAATTAACAAAAAAACATGGCCTAAGACTTGCTTCCTAGTGGCTTTATACGAAAGATCTGATATCACTGTCTTTGTCTAGCTTCAAATGGATCTTTTATTAACTTGTCCAAGTCTATATCTAACCACAGGAAAAATAGTTGCTTTACTTGGATAAGGCTGCAAGGATAAGAGGAGTTACGTTGGACTAATTGGATTATAACTTCCACGATATTTCCAGTGCCTAAATAATGGATACCAAAAGGGAATTAGTTTCTACGAATCTTAACTTTTTCAAAGCACAACCCTAATCAATCAGATTTACTTTATGGGATGACATTCGGGAGAAGGTGCACGTGGCCCCTATTAATGACAAGATGCGGGAAGCGAGGCTTAGATGGTTCGGGCATATACAGAGGAGAAGCCCAAATGCTCCAGTAAGGAGGTGTGAGTGGCTGGTCGTGGAAGGCATAAGAAGAGGTAGAGGGCGGCCTAAAAAGTATTGGGGAGAGGTGATCAGGCAGGATATGGCGAAGCTTCAGATTTCCGAGGACATGGAACTTGATAGGAAGTTATGGAAGTCACGTATTACGGTTGTAGGCTAGGAGGTAGTTGAGTCTTGCGTTACTTTGTACCTTTGTGAGCCTAGTTCGGTGGGGTTTTGTCTAAGATAGCTAGGGGCAATGTCATGTTTTACTATTTTCTATTTTCGATGCAGGATCCATTTACAAATCATCGTTTTTGCTTTGATTTTTTTTTTCTTTCCTGTTTTCTATGTTCCTTTTTCCCTATGATTTCCGTGGCGAATCTAATAATCTCTTCTTTTGTCTTTTTATTATCTTGAGCCGAGGGTCTTTCGGAAACAGCCTCTCTATCCCTTTCGGGGTAGGGATAAGGTCTACGTACACACTACCCTCCCCAGACCCCACTTGTGAAATTTCACTGGGTTGTTGTTGTTGTTGATTGAATTCCCATCTCCAGGAGCACAACGTTAACTTTGACCTAGTCTATGTTTATCCATACTTCAATTTCCACCAAGTATTCTTTAATTTATATTTTCTTGTATTCAAACTGGGACAGGCAATTTTGTTGTTTTTTTTTTTCGTTTTTGTATTTCTTAAAAGATAACCTTGCTTACAGTTTGTTTGGATGGTTGTTATGTATTGTTTCATGATATATTGTATCATGATGGATAATCTTAATGAATATGTTTACCCTCATAAATAAGTTTGAAAAGTATTTGTTTCCCATATATACCGAGATAAGAAGACGTAACAAAATAAGGAAAAACTTCCCAGAAAACGATTTTTGAGGTTTGATTTGATCACTTCAGAAGACCCAATGACAATTCTCCATCTCTTGTACGTCATAACCACTTTTATTAAATAGAAATGGACATGTTGAGTTATTGATCGATCCGCATGTGAACGTGACTTGAGACTATGCTAGGAATGCAAGAATTGAAAATCAAATGCAATCGTTGTGTGCCACGTTTCGTGTTAGTTCCATCATCCATTGGTGATTGGACCACCACCTCTTAATTTTTCTCAATTACACATTAGGAATAAAAAGATTCATGTTCGTTGTTCTTATCTTAGCTAGTTTTCAACGTTGTAGTGGATTGATTTAATGTTTTATTTGCCCTCTCCTAGGAAGCTTGCTCCCATTTATGACTTAAGTACTATGGCTGGTTATCCTTTTGAATGTCTTTTCATATCTATCTAGCTACTGCATATATATCAAATTATTTTAAGATTTTGAAAGACGTGGATAACTTTATGTATTTGGTATTTATTAAAAAAAAAAAACTTTATGCATATATTATTATATCCATTTTCATATTGTATGGGGTCAAATTTGACCCTCAACATCTTTACGCCGAAGGTTACGCATAGTGAGCATACGTCAGCTAAAGCAAGGGTATGACTTGGGCGTGGGGACAAAGGCGACGCCAGTTAAAACTCAGCGCCCTCGCTAGGGGGACGTTGACTACTTTTTGTACTTTTATGATTGGTTCGAGGAAGACCTCCTGCTATATAAAGGAGACCTTCCCATTTTAAAAGGGGATCATTATTATTCTCGGATAGTACAACTCTCTTATTTTCTCTTACTCTCTCTCTATCTCTACATCTAACGAACACTCATTCTCGAGTTCATCTTATCAGATCTACTACAATAATTTCATCTCTTTTGTCTCTAGGTTTTATTATATTTGATTACGATTTACCCTCATTTATTTTTGATTGTTTTTAAGCTTACAAAGTAGATTGATAACTTTTGAGCCAAACAATTTGGCGCCGTCTGTGGGGAATTCGAGAATCAAAATCATAGTATTCACCTAGAGAATAACCAACTACCATTCTCTCCACCGCACAAAAAGATGGCCGAAAATAATACCAGATCGAAAGCAATAGTGGGTGTTGCAGCCAATCTCCTTGGTCCTCTCAGCGTGGCCAATGACGAGGGTATCTTGAATGCAACCCCTAGCACCACACCAGGTACAGAGATCTCACCTTCTCCATCTGAAGATCTGACGATCTTACATGAAAAAGAAACTTCCACATCTGCGGCTAAGGAAGCACCCTCGGTGGTCAAGAAGCTACTGGAAGAATGGCTAACAAGTACTCTAAGTGGCTTGGTTGAGAAGTCACCGCAAAGTAACGTCAGGTGTATGCCAACGATAAGCATCACTGTTGCCATGGGTGAACCTGAAGTTGTATGAGCCAATAACAGACCCATCGAAGCACAGGCCAACGACGGCACGCTAACAACCATCCTAAAGAAGATGGAAGAAATGGAGAATGAAAACAAGGCGCTTCGTGACCAAATGAAAGAGCATCAGGAGAGGGTAGACAAGATCTCTGGTGCTCTCAAGTTGCTACCAAAATGCGACGTGGGAAGATTCGTCGAACAACCATATACCGAAGAAGCTGCCCCTCACTCTATCCCAAAAACCTTCAAGATGCCGCCCTACTTGAGGGTATACGATGGAACCACAGATCCCGAGGATCATTTGATCCACTATGTCACTGTTGTGAAGGGTAATGACCTATCAAAAGAGCAGGTACCATCGGTGCTGCTGAAGAAGTTTGGTGAGACGTTGACGGGAGGGGCCCTAACGTGGTACTCTCAGCTACTAGCTAAGGCGATATCAAAGTTCGAGGAAATGGAAGATAAGTTCGTCACCGCCCATGCAGGAGCAAAGAAAGCGGAAGCAAGGGTTAACGACATCTTCGCCGTCAGGCAAACCGCAGGGGAAGGACTCAGGGACTTCCTATCCAGGTTCAACAGGGTAAGGATGAGTCTGCCAAACGTATCGGAAGGTATGGCAGTTGCCGCTTTCCAGAACGGGCTAAACAGGGATGGTTCGAGGGAAACCAAGAAACTACTAAGCCGTCTCATGAAATATCCCCCTACCACATGGGAGGAAATCAACAACGCCTATTGTGCTGAGGTACGAGCGGACAAGGATGATCTTAATGGGCCGACCCAAAGGTTAACAGCGATACACTCAGAGATAAGGAGGGATCGATGCAATGACGGACGGCGAGAACAACTCCCAAGCTCCAACAAAGACCGGCACCAGCCATACACCAGATCCTCCCATCCACCACCAAGCCATACAGATGCTCTACAGCGATACGTCGCCCCACTCCGAAACGAAGAGTTATACCTCCTTTATTATCTGCACATAACTTTTGTGTGTCTCCTTCAAAAATAGTGTACGCACTGGAGAAGCTGGGCACCAAGGTGCAGTGGCCGCAAAAGATGAAATCAGACCCCGCTACAAGGAAATCAAACGTCCTATGCGAGTTCCATCTGGAATGGGGGCACAAAACCATAGGCTGCATAGGCCTACGGCAAGAGGTGGTCAGGATGCTGAACCAGGGATACATGAGGGAATTGCTCAGTGACAAAGGAAAAATAAACTTTGCGCGCGGACGGGAACAACCCCACGGGCCGCCAAAGCGGCCCTCGCCAGCACGGATGATAAACATGATCATCGGAGGCAGCGACGACTCAACAATCAACCACTTCAAGTTCGCCCCCATGCACAAACTAAAACGGACCATCGCCCATGAATGGTATGACGACTTCGAAGATAGTATCACCTTCGATAAGTCCGATGCCGACGGTTTGCCTTTCCCTCATTACGATGCTTTAGTTATCACTTTACGTATCGCCAATATGGATGTTAAAAGAATCATGATTGACGATGGAAGTGGCACCTGTATTATCCACCAGAGGGTCCTCATACAAATGGGACTCGAGGGTAAGGTGATACCGTGTTGCATAACACTAACTAGTTTTAACAATGCAGTGGAACGGACATCCGGAGAAATATCACTGCCCATTTTAGCATGGGGGGTCACGCTGGAAACAACTTTCCACGTAATGAACCAGGAAATGGCCTACAACGTCATCATAGGACGCCCATGGATACATGCCATGCGAGCGGTCCCTTCAAGTTTTTACCAAGTGATCAAATTCCTCACCCCGTGGGGGGTATTCAGCATTTGAGGCGAGCCGCGCACCGCACAGGAATGCTACAAAATAGCTCAAGATTGCATCCACACCAAACAGCTAAAAGGGGCGAGTGCAGAAGCATAGCAATCAGCCGTGTCGGGGACTAAAGTCAACCCAACAACGGACGTCATCAGGGACCCCGACGTTGTGGAAGCCTGTAAAGCAACGGTCGAAGACCTCGACCCGATCCAATTGGACGACACCGACCTAAAAAAGAAAGCCTACATCGGGCACGACCTCACCAACCTGAGTAAGTATCGTGAGTTCCTAACTAACCATGCAGATTTATTTGCTTTTTCCTATTCAGATATGCCGGGAATCCTGCGAGACATCGCCACCCACAAGTTGAACGTCGATCCACTACATCCGCCCATGCGCCAGATGAGAAGGAAATTCCATGCCGCTATCAATGAAGCGGTCAGCGAGGAGGTAGACAAACTACTGGCCAACGGTTCCATCAAAGAATCGAAGTACCCCCAGTGGGTCGCGAATGTCGTCATGGTAAAAAAAAATAGGAAGTGGAGAATGTGTGTGGATTTCACTGATCTGAACAAGGCATGTCCGAAGGATTCATTCCCACTACCCCACATCGACCAATTGATCGACGCTACCGCGGGACATGAACTGTTGGGCTTCTTAGATGCCTACTCCGACTACAATCAAATCATGATGGCCGAGGAGGACCAGGAGAAAACAACTTTCATCACCCACCAAGGGACATACTACTACAAGGTAATGTCCTTCGGGCTCAAAAATGCGGGGGCTACGTACCAGAGACTGCTCACCAGAATGTTCAAAGAACAGCTCGGTAAGACCATGGAGGTCTATATCGATGATATGCTGGTGAAGTCGACAAAGAAAGAAGACCACATCGACCATCTGAAAGAAGCCTTCGAAATAGTGAGAAGGTACGAAATGAAGCTGAACCCCGAGAAATGCGCCTTCGGCGTAGCCTCGGGAAAGTTCTTAGGATTTCTCATGTCTCAACGAGGCATCGAGGTCAACCTAGATCAAATCAAGGCAGTAGATGCAATACCTGAGATTATGAACAGCAAAAAATAGGTACAAAAGTTGACGGGGCGAATAGCCGCCCTATCCAGATTCATCTCACGATCCTCCGACAGGTGCCATAAATTTTTCAATGTGTTGAGAAAGGACAACGGATTACAGTGGAATGAGGATTGCGTCGAAGCCTTGCAAAAATTGAAAGCATACCTATCTTCGCCACCACTACTGGCCAAAGCGAGTCCAGGCGAGCCCCTACTGGTATATCTGGCCGTCTCCGAGGTTGCCGTCAACGCTGTCTTGGTTCGCGAAAATGAAGGTACTCAATCTCCTATTTACTATATTAGCAAAACCTTAGTGGATGCCGAAAAACGGTATCCACACCTTGAAAAATTAGCCCTGGCATTGGTCGTAGCTTCACGAAAGCTCCGACCCTATTTTCAATGTCACCCCATAAAAGTAGTAACGACCTTCCCCTTGAGGAGTGTCCTACATAAGCCTGAGTTATCAGGCAGACTCGCCAGATGGGCTATAGAGCTCAGCGAGCACGACATCTCGTATCACCCGGGAATCGCCATTAAGTCGCAAGTACTTGCCGACTTTATAGCCGATTTCAGTGCAGAAATACTGCCAGAGGCAGAACTGGAGGCACGTCATACCCCCTCCAACACCGACTTATAGACTCTGTACACTGACGGCGCCGCTAATGCCTCAGGATCAGGACTGGGACTCGTTCTTGAGGTCCCCACGGGCAAAATAATTTGCCAGTCCGTGCGGTGCCCCGAAATGACTAACAACGAGGCCGAGTACGAGGCCGTTATTGCAGGTATGAAACTAGCCATCAAATATGGAGCTTGACGACTCGTTCTCCACTGCGACTCCCAACTCGTAGTGAGCCTGGTCACTGGGACTTACCAAATCAAGGAGCAGAGATTGCAAAAATATCAGTCAGATATCCACAGATTAATGATTGAGTTCGACGAGTGCCTCCTCGAACAAATTCCAAGGGCACGGAACGTTGAAGCAGATGGTTTGGCAAAATTGGTTGTAGCCACTAAAAACTTCAACAAAGAAAGCGTGGCCACCCTCCTCCATTCAGCCATTGATCACACTAAGTTACTATCTTTAAATTTGACTTAGGAATGGCGCAACCAATTTGTATCCTATCTGCAGGATGGTACACTCCCACTCGACAAAAAAGAAGCAAAGAAGCTCTGCGTACAGGCCGCCAGGTATTGCCTGATAAACCACGTGCTCTACAAAAGGACGTTTGGCGGACCTCTAGCCAAGTGCCTAGGGCCGCACCAAATGAGACCAGTACTCGAAGAAGTACACGAGGGCCACCGCGGCGCCCATACAGGCAACCGCGCCCTCGTACGCTGCATAATACGATCCGGTTATTATTGGCCCACCATGAAGAAAGAGGCAGTAGAATACGTTCGCCGATGTGAAACATGTCAAAACTATGCCCCCATGATACACCAACCAGGAGAGCCCCTCCACTCAGTCACTTCCCCATGGCCTTTTATCAAATAGGGAATGGATATAGTCGGTCCCCTACCAGCAGGACGAGGAAAGGTACGATTTCTATTAGTTTTAACTGACTACTTCTCCAAGTGGGTAGAAGCAGGTGTGTACGCCCAAATACACGAACAGGAAGTCATTGCCTTCATATGGAAGAATATCATCTGCCGTTTCGGCATCCCCAAATAAATCAGCTGCGACAACGGATGACAATTCGTCAGCCAGAAGACGACGAAATTCTTCGACAAATGGAACATTAAGCGAATTCTCTCCACGCCATATCACCCCGCTGCCAATGCCCAAGTAGAGTCTTCCAACAAAATAATACTGAACATACTAAAAAAGAAACTCGAGGAAGCCAAAGGGCTATGGCCCGAGCTACTACCAGAAGTATTGTAGGCACACCGAACCACACCAAAATCCTGCACAGGAGAAACACCATACTCACTGGTCTACGGAACTGACGCAGTCATACCAGTCGAAGTCGGCGAACCAAGCTTGAGGTATTCACATACCAGCGGAACAGAGAACGACGTAAATAGGCTTCAAGACCTCGACGAGGCCGAGGAAAGAAGAGAAATGGCCCACGTAAGAATGGTGGCTCAGAAACAACAAGTCGAAAGATACTACAACAAAAGAGCCAAAGTAAGACCACTCAAAGTGGGAGACTACGTCCTCAAAGCCAAAAAATTGGCATCAAAAGACCCAAGCGAAGGAAAATTGGGCACCAACTGGGACGGACCCTACAAAATCATAGCAGCAGCAGGTAAAGGAGCATTCTAATTAGAAAAAATGGAAGGAAGAACTCTCCAAAAGAATTGGAACGTCGCCCACCTCAAGTATTTCCATTTCTAAAAGGCGTCTCCCGAGTCGTACTCTTTTTCCCTTACCCGAGTTTTGTCCCAATTGGGTTTTCTCGGGGAGGATTTTAACGAGGCGGCAGAGGGGACAACTGGAGATATTTGCGGAACAAGTTTGTCATACCAGCCACTCCATGCGCTCTCCTGGCTGTAATGACAAAGGGACTGGACTAGCATGATCTCCAACGTATGAACGGCTAAGGCCATCTCCAATGTATGAAAGGCTAAGGCCATCTCCAATGTATGAACAACTAAGACCATCTCCAATGTATGAACAGCTAAGGCCATCTCCAACATATGAACGGCTAAGGCCATCTCCAATGTATGAACGGCTAAGGCCATCTCCAATGTATGAACGGCTAAGGCCATCTTCAATATATGAACGGCTAAGGCCATTTCCAAGGTATGAACGGCTAAGGCCATCTCCAAGGTATGAACGGCTAAGGCCATCTCCAACGTATAAATGGCTAAGGCCAACTCCGATGTATAAACGGCTAAGGCCATCTCCAATGTATGAACGAATAAAGCCATCTCTAATGTATGAACGACTAAGGCCATCTCCAATGTATGAACGGCTAAGGCCATCTCTGGCGTGTAAATTGCTAAGGCCTTCATCGTCAATAAGTTGACCCAGTTCGACTACGACAAAAGAGTAACTCGATAACAGTCCAAGTTACGTACATGGCTAAGGCCATCTCCGACGTTTAAATGGCTAAGACCATCGTTGTCAAAAAGTCAACCCAGCTCGACTACGACAAAAGAATAGCTCGACGACAGTCGAAGTTACGTACATGGCTAAGGCCATCGTCGTCAATAAGTCGACCCAGCTCGACTACGACAAAAGAGTAACTCGACGACAGTCTTACGTACATGGCTAAGGCCATCTCACACGTGTAAATGGCTAAGGCCATCATCATTAATAAGTCGACCCAGCTCGACTACGACAAAAGAGTAACTCGACGACAGTCGAAGTTACATACATGGCTAAGGCCATCTCAGACGTGTAAATGGATAAGGCCATCGTCGTCAATAAGTCGACCCAGCTCGACTACGACAAAAGAGTAACTCGACGACAGTCGAAATTACGTACATGGCTAAGTCCATCTCACACGTGTAAATGGCTAAGGCCATCATCGTCAATAAGTCGACCAAGCTCGACTACGACAAAAGAGTAACTCGACGACAGTCGAAGTTACGTACATAGCTAAGGCCATCTCATACATGTAAATGGCTAAGGCCATCGTCGTCAATAAGTCGACCCAGCTCGACTACGACAAAAGAGTAACTCGACGACAGTGGAAGTTACNGACAGTCGAAGTTACGTAGATGGCTAAGGCCATTTCCGACGTGTAAATAGATAATGCCATCGTCGTCAATAAGTTGACCCAGCTTGACTACGACAAAAGAGTAACTCGACGACAGTCGAAGTTACGTACATGGCTAAGGCCATCGTCGTCAATAAGTCGACCCAGCTCGACTACGACAAAAGAGTAATTCGACAACAATCGAAGTTACGTACATGGCTAAGGCCATCTTTGACGTATAAATGGCTAAGGCCATCGTTGTTAATAAGTCGACCCAGTTCGACTACGACAAAAGAGTAACTCGACGACATTCGAAGTTACGTACATGGATAAGGCCATCTCCGATGTGTAAATGGCTAAGGCCATCGTCGTCAATAAGTCGACCCAGCTCGACTACGACAAAAGAGTAATTCGACGACATTCGAAGTTACGTACATGGCTAAGGCCATCTCCGACATGTAAATAGCTAAGGCCATCGTCGTTAATAAGTCGACCCAGCTCGACTACGACAAAAGAGTAACTCGACGACAGTCGAAGTTACGTACATGGATAAGGCCATCTCCAACGTGTAAATGTCTAAGGCCATCGTCGTCGATAAATCGACCCAGTTCGACTACGACAAAAGAGTAACTCAACGACAGTCGAAGTTACGTACATGGCTAAGGCCATATCCGGCGTGTAAATGGCTAAGTCCATCGTCGTCAATAAGTCGACCTAGCTCGACTACGACAAAAGAGTGACTCGACGACAGTCGAAGTTACGTACATGGCTAAGGCCATCTCCAACGTGTAAATGGCTATGTCCATCGTCGTCAATAAGTCGACCCAGCTCGACTATGACAAACGAGTAATTTGATGACAGTCGAAGTTACGTACCTCGCTAAGACCATCGACAATATTATGGCTAAGGCCGTCGTCGCCAACAGCCGCCAACTCTGTTCGACTACGACAAAAGGCACGTAAATAACAGGTAAAGCGACGCTATTATTAGCTAAAGCTGCCACTATTTAGCATCGAAGCCTCCTCCTATCGGCGGATAACACAAACAACGTTTGAGAAGCCCGCTAAGAATCCTACAAGTAAGCGAGCATCCGCCCTGTGAAGACGAGATACCGAAAATAAAATATACAAAAGGAAAGGAATAACAACAAAAGTACAACTTTCATTATCATCCAAAAATGCATGTACAAAAGGACCTATTTACACTTCAAAATACAACAAAACAAAAATGTATACAAGTCCTAAGGGGCTCCGTCATTCTGTTCGCTGTCCCCCTCCTGGCCTCCATCTCGTCCGTTGCCGTCACCAGGTTGATAAGTTGCAGAGATCCAGGACCCGGATCCTAGACGGTTAATATCTTCGGAATTATAGCCCGCCCAGTCTAGGGAGTTGGAACTATACCCACAGGCTTCGCGAGCGACGCGAGCTATGCGCCGTTGCTCCTGAACCTCCGCCTCAGTAGCCCGACCCGCAGCTAAGAACTCCTCAAGAACGACCAGTCTGGCTTCGCCATACACCCACATCTCATGCGCCTCACGATGAACATCCTCATCGGACCTTGGCACAAAAGTCCTCTTAAGAGCATCAACCTCAGCCGCCCTGGTATCGAGCTCGGCGGTCAAGGCAGCCACCTTGGCTCGCAAATCAGTAGCTTCCGCCGCTACCCTCTGGCCAACCTCCAATTCCTCTTCCTTTGACTTGAGAAGAGTCTCCAGCTTGATGTTCCGAGCCAAAGCGGCCATCAGCTGCTCATCAACCTGCTCCAGCTCGACCACCCTCCGTTTCAGTTGGGCCTCCGAATGCTTAAGGCCCTCACGAAAAACCCAAAATTTTGGGTCCTGCTTGAGTAGGTCCTCCAGTGCCTGATGCTTGGCATGATACCGCTGATACTTCTTTGCCACCTTGTTAAAGGTGGCTGCCTTCCTTTGCGCTCGCCGCCTCCTCTCTACCTCCAAAATGAGAGTCTAAAAGGAGAAGAAAAATAGGAAAGGCAAGTCAGTGTGCATCAAAGTTAGCCTTACGACACACAAAGAAAACTAAAAACTACCTGCAAGGCCGCGCCAGCTACCCTCCGGGATAGATCCCCATCACTAACACCTTTCAGCGTTTCACGCTCAGCAGCCGCACATAACAGGGTCATATCCGTTGCGGTCTGCTCGCTGTGTTGCAATAGGTTATACCCTCCTGGGATCAAAATTCGGCGATTGGATCTACCTGCTGTCATCCTCACACGGGCCGGACCCCTCGTTAACACATCTGCATCCACATGGGTGGCCTCAGGGTCCACCCTCTCGACACCGTCGCCCACTTCTCCAACAGCAGCCGACGAACCACTCTCCAGAATGCGGGCTGGGCTGGCGTCGGGAACTGCCCTCCTTTGGGGAGCCGACCTCCCAGAATGGATGGAATCGGCCATAAAAACTGGCCTCGACCCCTGACAGGGCTCACTCGCCCTCTCGTCCTCTCGTCCTCTATGGCTATCCCTTTGCCCGTTATTAACCACCGTCTTTTTCTCTCTAGCGGCTCCTCACCTTCAGAAGTCTCCTCCACAGGCCGCGGGCATGGCATTGAATGAGTCGCTTCACTTGCGGACGCCGCCACAGGAGAAACCTCCTGTTGAGGAACCTCGGGGGCGCCATCACTGGACGAGCATCAGGGTATGTCTCCACCCTCAGAGTCAGTCCCCACCCTAGGCGAGGTAACGCCGTTTTTCTTCCTCTTAGGGGCGCTCCGACCTGCCAACACAAGTAAGTCAGTAACAAAACCTAAGGGAACCTCCAAACCTAAGCCAAAGAATTACCTGACAGGCCGTATCGTTCACGAAATGTGGCCCAGTACGGCATTCCTCCGCATAAGGTATTATTCTTTCCACCCAGGATTTAATATTGTCAATGAACTGGGGTGGAGAAGCCCTCGCTACAAAAAATAGTAAAGAAAGAAATCACAGTGGCCGGTATGGTCAAGGTCGCATGCTGTCATGAATTCTACAAATAAAGGTATTTACGTTCTGGGTTCCATCTTTCCAGGAACCCTTCAGGGTTACACACCAGGTGCTCCGTCCTAATGTAGAAGTACTTACGCCAAAAGCGGTGGTTGGTCTTGTCGTCAGCTCTAATTAACAAGCCCTTCGCGCCACGGCTTTTCAACTGCAGCATGGTACCCCTCAGGTAACCAGGGCTGAATAACTGTAAAAGGTGGTGAACTGAGACGCTGCACTCAGCCTTGGCCGCATATGTGGTCAGAATCCTACACACCTTCAAGGTGTAAGGAGTAAGCTGAGCCGGACACACATTGAAAAAGCAGCAAAGCTCCTCTGCTAGGGGGTAGATCGAGAGACCATAACCGATTAAAAATGGGTACTCGTAAAATATGCAGTACCCAGGCCGGCGCACATTGGCATAGTCCGTCCCAGCCGGAGCCATTTCCACATAGTCCGGAATATGGTGCGTCTCTCGAAGATCGTCTAGGTGGGATTGTAATAAATCACTATGCTCCCAGGGAAGGGCTGAGCTTTTAGTTGGAAAATCCCTTCGAATATGCATCTCCTTTGGGAGGATGTTGCCTACATTAAGGGGAACAAGAGCCTTCCCTGCTTTTTCCTCTTCGCCACCGGAGGAGGGCAGAACCCTAGATGGGGTATTATCTTTGGTCTTTTTACTACTCTGACGGCGTTTCGTCATGTTATCCTATGTAAGAAATGAAGCACTAACGACAGGAAATGTGGTTTCAAAGAAGTGGGAGAGTCTCGCACGAAATAGCGGTTGCTAGAAAGAAAAGCAAAGAAAGAAGCCAGAAAAGGTTTTCCAAAGGTTCGAAAGATGAAATAGATTGAATCTTCCCTCTATTTATAGGGTTAGGATGCGCACAAATCGAAGAGGCATGATTCAAAACGGGCGCGGAAAACCAGAACATCACATCGTCCTCTGAACCGCCTCGAGAGAAATTATAATTATGACGCATGCGGGCGATGACGTCATTTCAAAAAGGGAGTCACGCATCAGCAGCTCGGCGATGTCATACATTTCATCTCATTCACGTCACCTCCCCCATAGTAAGGTCAAATTCTCCAAAGACGAAGTTTGCATTTCCGCCCATTGAAGACGTCTACCGAAAACGCCTCCAACGAGTGGAGGGACTAACTGTATGGGGTCAAATTTGGCCCTCAACGTCTCTACGCCGAAGGGTACGCCTAGTGAGCAGCTAAAGCAAGGGTACGACTTGGGCATGGGAACAAAGGCAACGCCAGTTAAAACTCAGCGTCCTCGCTAGGGGGACGTTGACTACTTTTTGTACTTTTATGATTGTTTCGAGGAAGACTTCTTACTATATAAATGAGAGCTTCCCATTTTAAAGGGGGATCATTATTGTTCTCGGATAATACAAGTCTCTTATTTTCTCTCTCTCTCTCTATCTCTACATCTAACGAACATTCATTCTCGAGTTCATCTTATCAGATCTACTATAATAATTTCATCTCTTTTGTCTTTAGGTTTTATTATATTTGATTACGAATTACCCTCATTTATTTTTGATTGTTTTTAAGCTTACAAAGTAGATTGATAACTTTTGAGCCAAACACATATTTAAGTTCAAAGGAACTATTAACTACCAATCTTGCCAAGGAGTTGGAAGTCATTTCCACACTCACAAGAAGATAATACAATCGATGATCTCTTAAGTCTTAATTTCCTTTTCCATTTTCTTTTACCTACTTCTTGAGATATCTAAATTGAAAGATTAGTTTGGAAGACGGCTGAATAACACTACAAATAGAAAATTATTTTTTTGGTATTTATGAAGTCAGAAGTTAGAAAGAGAACAAAAAGATCACACGACTCATTATCTGTCTTTAGCCATCGCAATAATGGAATTATACCAAAGAATATTATCCAAGATTTGTCTTTACCTTAACTTTATGTTCGTTCTATTAGATCATTTGTAAAATTGGTCTACGTCTGATACCACAAGCATAAGATCCTTTACTGTGGATAAGGCTGCTATGGAAATGAGACTATTTGGACAATATTGGGTTATAACTTCCACGAAACATGTAGTGCCTAATAATGAAGACCAAAAGTATATATGGATCTATATATCTTTGTTTTTTCTTCTAAGTACATTGATTCTACATGCGATCTTCTTTCTTACCTCTTGTCGTAGGGGTGGCAAAATAGTTTTAAAAAATAGTTAATTATCCATATTATTTCACTACAAAATAGGTTGGATAATAAATTTTTTAAAAATGGGTCAAAAATAGATAAGAATCATATTATTCATTTAGAAAGTGGATAACCAATGGATAACTAATTCTCCCAAAAGTGATCATATTCAAAAAGTCATGAATAATATGGTTATACATATTATCCGTCAGTTAACCCGTTTTGTATCCGTATTAAATATGAGTCGGTTTGGATAATCCTGTTTTTACCCGAACTACATCCAACCCGACCAGCCCGTTTGTCACCCCTACATCTTAGGGTTGAATGACAACTGATTTGACCTAGTTAACTGCTAGTAGCATTCTCTTAGGAGTACCGCTTATTACTAACAAAAAGTTTTTGAAATGTTCAATGGATGGTCGCTATTAGAAACATTGGACTTTCAAGGGTTCTTAATCCATAATTATCTTTGCGTGGGTATCATACGTTGATGCATTGTATCTAACTAGAATTCGCCATTTCCAAACTCCTATGTAGTTTTTAAGTAGGTTCGATATTATATCCCACTCATATTTTTACCTTTTGAACCTTAATTTATAAGGTAGTGGTCTAATTCAAACTTCTCCATTACAAGATAGCTTAATTTCTTAAATATTTCCCTTGTAACTTTTTGCATCTAGAGAGTCAATCTATTTTATCTAGCCAACAAGTTGTAGAACTATCTTTAAAATTATTTGAAACAATAATATTTCAAAAGTTTAACGGGTAAGTGGGGAACAATACCAGAGGTCAATCAATGTAATACAAGAATCCCAGTGGGAAAGGGACCATTTGTATTGCGTTTGCTGCTATGGGGTTTCTCCAATTTCAACCAAAATATACAGAGATATTAAGAAATCACCTCCTTAGATCTTCTTTGGAAAAAAATTGAAATATTTTATTATCCGTTCAGTAAGAAATGGATGTCATTTATTTATACGTTACATATAAAAAATTAGATGATCATCAACAATGCCCTTGGTGCTAATCCAGCTCAAAGTTACTCTTAACAAGGTGTAATAATGTTCGTTTTAGGCCGAACTTCCCCGAAAATTTATGAGCAAAATACATTTGGGGCTTCAAACTTATATCATCTAGTAGCCATAAAATTTCAAATACATCTAGTAGCCTAAAAGATATTAGATTGGTCAGCCCAAATTCCACCAACCATACCGCATATATTTTTTCTTTTCCACCATCTATCAGACATCCACACAGAAAAGCTCCACCATTGCCCTGCCACTATTGCACCGATATCGCTACCGCCATTGCACCACTACCACCTCCATGTGCTGCTGCCACCAGACCATTTACCCACATCCCAAAAATGATAGATCATCAAAAAACAGACTCACGCACTCCTGGACTAGCCTCATCCACCCAATTCCACTATCAAACCTAAAGAATTAAGAACTAAAAGAAAGGGGGAAAAAGATTGAAAAGAAGAAAAAATAAAAGGCTGTATAAACAGAAAAATTGAATAGAAAGAAATAAGATCTAAAGAGAAAAAGGAAGAAAGATTGAGAGTATTTATGAGAAAAAATTATACATTTTATATAAGGAAAATATATTAATTATTTACTTTATATACAATTGTAAATTCTATGTGCACTGCATATATACATTATATACTTTATATACAAAATTATATGAACATTGAATTTGTATAAAAAGTGTATATGTATTATATACATATAGATATACCTTTCATATAAATTTGCATACATAATATATACACATTATATACAATATTCATTACACTCAATGTACCCACTGTAATCTTACACGCCCAGTTTTGTATAATACGTGTATAATGTAACGATCTGACCGGTCGTTTTGAGCGCTAGTGCGTCGTTTAACAGACTGAGGCCATGAACAACTTCATTTCAGGTATTATGACTTGTACGAGTGGTCGGAACTGAATTTCGGGAAGTTCGGAGTTGATTTGGGAAGAGAATTCTCATTTCGGAAGCTTAAAGTTGAAAGAATGAACTAGGATTGGAATTTTGAGTAAACGACCTCGGAATCGGGATCTGAAGGTTCCAACAGGTTCATATGATGATTTCGGACTTGGGTGTATGCCCGGATTGGGTTTTGGATAACCTGGGAGCGTTTTGGCGCCTATTGTGGAAGTTAGCAGTTTGGAAGAAATTTCTTAAGTTTGGCTTGAAGTGCATTTCAGTGTTATCGATGCCCGTTTGGGATTCCGAGTCTGGGAATAGCTCCGTATAGTAATTCTGGAGTTGGGAGCACGATCGGAAATGAATTCGGAGGTCCGTAAGTCATTTTGAAGCTTAGAAATTTGAAGGTTTTTGGGAAGTTTGACTTTTGGATATCGGGGTCAGAATCCAATTCCGAAAGTTGGAGTAGGTCCATAATATCGCATATGACTTGTGTGCAAAATTTGAGGTCAATCGAATGTAATTTGATAGGTTTTGGCATCGAAGGTGGAAGTTTGAAATTCTAAAGCTCATTAAGCTTGGATTGAAGGTCGATTCATGATTGTAGCGTTGTTTGAGGTGATTTGAGGCTTCGACCAAGTCCGTGTTATGTTTTTGGATTTGTACGGGTGTTTGGTTTGGATCCCCGGGGGCTCGGGTGAGATTCGGGATCGCTTCGGAGTGATTTGCTAAGAAATTGGATTGTTGGTACTGGTATGATCGCAATTGCGAATTATTGGTCGCAATTGCGACCTCGCATTTGCGAACCTGGGCCAGTGCGTGGAGGATCGCATTTGCGAAGGTGGGGCTCGCATTTGCGATGCTGTCCACTTCGCATTTGCGAAGTAAATTGTCGCAAATGTGACGATGGCAGATGGGTAAAGGCTTCTCATTTGCGAGGTTTTTGTTGCAATTGCGACCCTCGCATTTGCGAACTTGGTCTCGCAAATGCGACATCATGGGCCTGTGTCCAGCTATTAATTTCGGGATTTAGGCCATATAGCTCATTTCCTTCATCCCCTTAGGCGATTTTGAGAGCATTTGAGGAGGGATTTCCGTCATTACCAAAGAGGTAAGTAATTTCTTCACATCTTAAGTTAAATACATAGATTATGGGTAGATTAACATGTACAACTAGGGAAAATCAAGGGTTTTAGATGAAAGATCTAGAATTTGATAAAAACAAGATTTGATCATGGTTTTGGGTATGGAATTTAGAAAAAATTATATATTTGAGTTCGTAAGGTAATGGGTAAACTTTATCTTCGAAAAATTTTGGATTTCCCGGGCACGAGGGCCTGAGGGAATTTTGATCATTTCACTAAGCGGAGTTGGGAATTGTATAATTTGTATTGTTAACAAGTACTTGAGCACGTTCTCATTAGTTTGTTGTTAATTGGCTAGTTTTGGTGCATTGTTCGTCGGTTCAAGCCTTCAGAAAAATGTAGAATATCGGTTATGAGTCTTCGGAGCGAGGTGAGTCTCCTTTCTAATCTTGTGAGGGGGAATTTACTCTATAGGTGAAGTAATTGATCATGTGCTCCTATTTGTGGGGGCTACGTACGCACGAGGTGATGAGAGTCCGTGCGTAGCTACTATTATGCTATTGTCCGGGTAGTTAGGACCAAAAAGCATGTTGCACGTGGATTAATTGTGAACCCATTGGTAGCTTGAATTGTTTAACTCACATCGAATTAGTAAGTAAATTTTTAAAAGGATTAAACTTCATTTCTTAAATTGTTAAAGGGGAATTGGTTTTATTTAAAAAAATATTTCCTGATAAGTTCTTATTTGACTGAACGAGCATGTATTTTATGTGTGCCTGCGTCGCATGGATGATTCGCGAGCAGGAAATGTGTTTATTATGGAACGGGTCGAACTCCTCGGTGAGAATAGATGCATCTATGGTTCGTGCCGCTCGACCCTCGGCAGTGCACAATTTACATTTCTGTTGGAGTGGGCCGTCGAGCTCGGCATGATTTGCGCATGTCTGTGCTGTTGTCTTGAACTTCATTAAGTTATTATTGCCCTTTTATGGCTTAAAAATATTTGGAATATATTTAAAGAGAAATTCTGAAAATTTACCTATGAAGGAATTATGTGTTTACTTGCTTCTTCTAGCTGGATTAGAATCATGTTTATAAAATAAATCCACTGTCTAGAATGGACATATTAAGGATGAATCATTATTGGACCATTAGAGAATGTCAAAGTTGGTCATCTCGTCTCTACTCTTTCGGGATTAGGCGGGATATTCACTGAGTACACGTTGATTACGTACTCATATTACACTTCTGTGCATTTTTGTTGCACAGGTATGTTTACCTCTAGCAGCCTGTTGGGCGTAGCAGCACGGACGACTCTGGGACTAGGTGAACTGCATTGTTCGAGACGACCCGCAGCCAGTGTAGTTCCTTTCAGCATTTTATTATTTATTCATTGTCCACTGTATTTCGGACAGATATTGTATTTTACTTTCCTTATCGATAGTTGCTCATGTACTTGTGACACCGGGCTTCTGGGATGGGTTTCAACGAATTTGTACTAATTGTTATTATTTAAATTTGAATTCAAGTAGTAAACTTTTATTTATGAAAATGGAAGGAAAAACCTTAGATTTTTAAAAGTATTAAAAGAGGAATTTATTGATAATTTAGTTGGCTGGCCTGACAGAGGCATCCGGCACCACTACGACCCTTAGTGAATTTTGGGTCGTGACATATAATGTATATATATATATATACTATTATATACTTTATATACAAAATTATATTAACATTGAACTTGTATAAAAATTGTATATGTATTATATCAGTGTAGATACACCTTTTATATAAATATTCATACATAATATATTCACATTATATACAACATTCCCAGCACTCAATTTAGCCGCTGTAATCTTTTACGCCCAGTTTTGTATAATACGTGTATAATAAATGTATCACTAGTGTAAAATGTATACACATTGATTATACACCATATTATATCATTATTATACACTGATTACACAATGTATAAATAAAGGAGCACTGATGGTAATGCAGGACAGTAAACTTGGCCTAAAAAAATCTTTTCTCCGGCCGTGGCTATTTTATTTTCTCCATTTTTTATCTTCTTGCAAAATTATCTAAAAAATTCATGAATATTATATCTGAAAGTGGACAGAAAGCGAAGAAAGCGACAACCATCGCCAGACTTTTGCGGGATATTACTCAAGAAGGTAGATATTTTTGCATCTAAATAAAGGAGGAGGAGATCTCAAGGAAGAGAAGTTTGAAAAAGATGTATGTTGGTGTCGCTATGGAAGAAAAAAAGAAAAAAGAAAAAAAGGAGAGAGTGAAGACGGGAAAAGATAAAAATGGAGGGAAAGAAAGATGAAAGTCATGGTATATTGAAAAAGGGAGAAGATAAGAAGAGAAAGAAGAGGGGGGGGGGGAGGAGGAGGCGACTGAAAAGTGCATTGGGAAGGGGAGAAGTGCATTAGAAAATATATATAATCCACCTTAAAAAGCTTTCAATCTATTATTTATGGCTTCAGCCAAAGGATAAATTTACACCATTTCCTTCTTCCTCTCCTCTCTCCCTTCCTATAATACAACTTACTAATGTATTTAATGTTGAATTTTTCCTTACAAGCCGCTATAGTCTTCAGCATTACAACGTCAAGCGAATTTAACAAGTTCTTGCACACTATCATTTTTTTCTTCACTTTCTGTTCTCTTTCCAGTGGCGGAGGCAGGGGGCGGAAGGGTTCATCCGAACCCCCTTCGCCTAAAAATTACACTGTATATATAAGGCAAAATCTATTTTTTACCTCTATACATTAAGTTTTGAACCCCCTTTAACACAACCTAAAAGTATAGTTTAGTGGTCAAGGGGGTTCAAAATATTCATAAGGTCATAGGTTCAATTCCCACTAGCTACAAAAAAAACTTTTTTAACCCCCTTTTCGGAGATTCTGCCTCCGCCATTGTCTCTTTCCCTTGTTACTTCCCTTCCGCTCCCCGCAATTAAGAGTAGGGGGAGTATGAACAATTAGATGGCTCAGAAAACTAAAATTAGTGATTTGCTTCAAATTTTATCAAGATTACTATAATGTAAAAAATGAAATCTCCGAAGGGACATGATACATCTCCCTCAACAGAGAATCAGATTCATTAGAAAAAGACAGAATGACAGCTTCTGGTAATTATAAAATGCTAAAACTCAATTATTTCTTCTATATATAAGCTACGTTCAAGCATAAATATTCCACAGGGGAAAGCGCACACAAAATAATAGCCACCAATCTAACCTTTTCATAATTTGAAAGATAAGTTGAATAAGTTCTTATTCTTAAGGTGAAAATAAGCAAATAAAAATTCTTTGTTTGAAATATTATGTAGAGATTAAGCGACTATCGGGAAATTTTCTCGAAACATCATTGTAATATTTAAGACAATAATTTCTCTAAGGATACTCAAGCATTTGGACAATATTTCGTTGAAGTTAATGGAAAAAATAAAAGTATAAAAGTATAATATATACATAATAATTATATATTATACAACTTATCGATAATTTATCTACAACTTTATACATTTATACAACTACAATATCATACCACTTAAATATAATTTTTATACAATATGTCTTTTGTATATTTTATATCCGATTTATATATATGGTACTGTGACGACCCGACCCGTCGTCTCATGAGTTACTGCCCCGTTCTTACCATTTTCTGCTTCTTTATGTTTCATTATCGGTATTTGGTGTGTTAGAATTGATTTGAAGGGGTTTTGAGAAGAAATGAGACACTTAGTCTCTTTAAGGAAGACTTAGTTTGGAAAAGTCAATCGAAAGTTGACTTATATGTTAGAGGGCTTGGATGTGAATTCCGATGGTTCTGTTAGCTCCGGGAGGTGATTTGTGACTTAGGAACGTGATCGGAAGTATTTTTAGAGGTCCGGTGTAGAATTAGGCTTGAATTGGCGAAGTTAGTATTTTGGTGATTTCCGGTTGATAGGTGAGATTTTGATCCGGGAGTCGGAATGGAATTCCGAGAGTTGCTGTAGTTTTGTTAGGTGATTTTGGGATGTGTGTGCAAAATTTCAGGTCATTCGGACGTGGTTTGGTTGGTTTTTTATCGAATGTGTGTTTTGGAAATTTCAAAAAAACTTAGGCTTGAATTCGATATAATTTGATGATTTTGGTGTTAGTTGAGGTATTTTGACGATTGGAGCAAGTTTGGATAATATTTTAAGACATGTAGGTACTTTTGGTTGATGTCCCGGGGGCATCGGGATGATTTCGGATGGTTAATGGGAAGTTTGGAATTGTAAAATGCAGCAGAAAAATTGCAGAGTATTTTTTGTTCTATGCGACCACATAGGGTGTCATGCGATCGCATAGAAGGAATTTGAGGGGCTGTTTGGTTGTTCAATGCGATCGCGGTGGGAGGCTTGTGATCGCACAGTGTAAAGACATTGTGCTATGCGATCGCAGGGAGGCCTATGCAATCGCATAGGGTTAAAATTGGGGGCAAAAAATTTGTTCTATGCGATCGCAGGCGCTTGATTGCGATCGCATAGAGTTAGCTACAGTGATCTGGGCAGAATGTTAAAAATATTTCATCCGCGAACCCAACCCATTTTTCCACCAAATCCGGGCATTGTTAAGAGCTTTTAGATGGGGATTGAAGAGAGTTTCAACTGGGATTGATTGAAGGAAAGTTTTATGAGTTAAAAATATGATTTTATTGTAGAATCATCCTTGAAATCCTTGAGATTTTAGCCAAATTGTAAGAAATTAGGGCTTGAGTTTGAAATTTCTAAATTTGGGATTTGAGGGGCCATTTATGGTCCGATTTGAGAGTTTTTGGTATGTATAGACTCGTGGCGAGATAAGGAACCCGTTGGTGTAAAAATTTCTAAGTTTCGAGACGTGGGCCCGAGGCTTGGGTTTTGTCAATTTCGTGAATTGTGATATTTTTCGATTGTTTTCGATTGGGTATTCTCTCCTTAGCTTAATGTGATATATTCATTGTGATTTTGGTCAGATTCGATGCACGAGAAGGCCAATTTGAGAGGCAAGGGCATAGCGAGCTAGACTTTTTACCGGTTTGAGGTGAGTAATTGATGTAAATGATGTCCTGAGGGTTTGAAATCCTGGAAATTTCACATCGTAACGCTATATTGAGGTCACTTGCACGCCGGATAGCAGACGTGGGGTAGAGCACTGTTGGGGATTGTGACTTGGTCCGTCTCGCTTAATAAAAATACTACCAAATTGCTTGAAGCTTAGTTGATATCCTTATAAAAACGGATTAATTGTTATAATTTTGCCTCATGCCAACTGATTGAATCCTTCAGGGATTGTTTTTAATAGTTTCTTACCATATTTTTATATAATTGATCTCAGTCCAAGGTATTAAATACGGTTTTGCAAACTCAGCCATCTTTCTAAGATTTGAAAACTTAAATGATATTTCTAAATGATATTTTGGGCTGCGAACTACTGTTTTACAAATGCCCAAGGGGCTTATAATGATTTGTGGACTCAACATGGATCGGGCTGCGCGCCGCAGCAGTTTTATATTGTTATTGAGGCCGAGAGCCTGGTTGATTGTATTGATATTGAGGCCGAGAGCCTGGTTGATTACATTGATCTTGAGGCCGAGATCCTGGTTGATTATATTGATATTGAGGCCGAGAGCCTGGTTGATTACATTGATCTTGAGGCCGAGAGCCTGGTTGATTATATTGATATTGAGGCCGAGAGCCTGGTTGATGCCATGAGATGGCTTGATATTGCGCTTGGGATGTAGGAACCCCTCTGGAGTCTGTACACACCCCCAGTGAGCGCCGTCGATGATAAATAAATGGATGGCTCGGGCTGCACGCCGCAGTGGGTACAAGAGTGTACCATCATATGCATTGCATTGCACTCATGCATTTGTTCTTTATCTGTTTTACCTGTCTCAGTATCTATACTCTTATTCTATTGACTTGTTGTTTCATTATTAAATGTTCTAAACTGCCAGTTATAGTTTACTTTGTATTTTTCCATGATTTCTTATTCTCAGCCTTTGTTTATGTTTTATTATTCATTGGGTTGGAGTACTCACATTACTCCCTACACCATGTGTGCAGGTTCAGGTATTCTTGAGGCATAGAGCGAGCTTTCCCGCCGTTCAGTTTTTCATCGGGGTTATCGAAGTAGCTGCATGACGTTCGCACACCTGATTTCTCATTCTATCTTTACTTATTATTCCGTATTTTAGACTTATTTCTGTATTAGGTTGTTGAAACCTTGTATTAGAGGCTCAGACTTGTGACACCACATTAGTGGGTTGTTTTACAGAGATTTTTCTTGATTATGGTTTTCCGCACATTTCAACTGTTTAAAAATTCATACTTTGTTTTTATATTAAATTGGTATTTAAAGTGGTTAATCAGTAATAAATTGTAATAGAATGGGTTGAGAGTGGTAATTAGTCGGGCTTGCCTAGCATTGTGTTAGGCGCCATCACGACAGAGAATTGGGGTTGTAACAAGTTGGTATCAGAGCCTAGGTTATTTGGTCTCGCGAGTCATGATCCGGTTTAGTAGAGTCTCACGGATCGGTACGGAGATGTCTGTATTTATCCTCGAGAGGCTGCAGAACCTTTAGGAAAACTTCATATTCTTGAAATTCTTGTGGTACGACTTTGTTGATCCGAACACTAGAAATTTCTATCATTCTATTCTCTCGCAGATGGCGAGGACTCGTGCTACTGGACGAGGTGGACGAGCACCAGTGCCACCCACTGATGCTACCAGAGGCCTTGGACGTGGTCGTGGGCGTGGTAGAGGTAGAGTAGCGCGGGCAGCAAATGTTAATCCACCAGCTGCCCCAGTCCCAGATCAGGCTCCAGCAGCTATACCAGTTCAAGCACGAGCTATGCCTATTGTGATTTCGGGTCTTCAGGAGACCTTGGCTCAGATTTTGACAGTTTGCACTGGCCTGGCTCAGGTGGTCTCAGCCACTACAGCCGCAGCTACTTCACAGGCCAGAGAAGGCACCCATAATCCTGTTAATCGCACAGCTGAGCAGGTTGTGCAGGGATTGCAGACACCGGAAGTAGTTTCAGCTCAGCTGATTGCACCAGTTCAGAACTTTGTGTTTCTAGCTATGCCAGACGATGAACAACGTCGTCTCGAGAGATTTGGTAGGCTCCATCCTCCGACATTCAGTGGTGCAGAGGGTGAGGATGCCCAGGGTTTTCTTGACAAGTGTCAGTGTATGCTTCGCACCGCAGGGATTTTGGAGTCGAGTGGTGTGTATTTTACTACATTTCAGTTCCAGGGAGCTGTATTTACCTTGTGGGAGGATTTCGAGAGGCATAGGCCTGTTGGTGCAGCGCCCCTTACTTGGCAGCAGTTCTCCACTCTCTTCTTGGAGAAATATTTACCACAGTCCTGCAGAAAGGAGCTGCGTAGGCAGTTTGAGTGGTTGACTCAGGGGGAGATGTTAGTGACCCAGTATGAGATGAGGTTTTCGCAGTTGGCTCATCATGTTACTTGGATGATTCAAACAGATCGTGAGAGGATCCGGATATTTGTGGATGGTCTTAACTACTCTCTCCGCATTTTGATGACTAGAGACAGAATTGGATGCTTCGTTCGAGGAGGTGGTTGACATTTCTCGTGATATTGAGACATTTCGCCGTAGAGAGCGAGAGGAGAGGGAGGACAAGAGGCCTCGAGGATCAGGCAGTTTCAATGGTGCTCCGTCTAGGGGCCATTTCTAGCGTGGTAGAGGTTGTTCCTTCAGACCTCCTTAGTCGGCCCGTCCAGAGTATAGTAGGGCATCTTCAGACCGTGGTCATCAGGGGTTTCAGTAGGTCAAATCCTTATTTAACGCCCTCCCAGCTTAGAGCTCATCTTATGCCCCTTCAGTTCAGGGTTCTTCTGCGCCGAGTGCATCGGCTGGTCATTCTGGTGCGAGGGGTTCCCTCCAGTTCCCTTCTCCATCACCTGGTAGTTGCTACGAGTGCAGAGAGTTCGATCATATGAAGAGGCAGTGTCCTCGACTTCGTGGTGGTCAGTTTCAGCAGAGGGACCAGCCCTCATCTTCTGCTCCAGTTTCTTCAGCACCCGCCCAGCCAGCTAAGGGTGGAGGCCAGGCAGCCAAGGGTCGCCCTAGAGGTGGAGGCCGATCAGGCGGTGGCCAGGCCCGATTTTATGCTATTCCAGGCAGGACAGATGCCATTGCGTCAGATGCTGTTATCACATGTATTATATCAATCTGCCACACAGATGCCTCTGTCTTATTTGATCCCATATCCATATGTGTCCTCATATTTTTCTCATTATTTGGGTACGACCCTAGGATGTCTTGCTTTACCTGTGCACGTATCTACCCCGGTGGGCGATACTATTATTGTAGACCATGTGTATCGATCTTGTATTGTGACTATTGGGGGTCTGGAGACCTGAGTTGATTTATTGCTGTTGAGCATGATAGACTTTGATGTTATTCTAGGCATGGATTGGCTATCTCCGTGGCATGCTATTCTAGACTGTCATGCTAAGATCGTCACTTTGGCTATTCCGGGTGTTCCGAGGATCGAGTGGCATGGTATGACTGATTATGTCCCTAGCAGAGTGATTTCCTTCTTGAAAGCCCAACGTATGGTTGGGAAGGGTTGTCTATCATATCTAGATTTTGTGCGAGATGTTGGAGCTGAGACTCCTAGTATTGATTCTATCCCAGTTGTAAGGGATTTTCCTGATGTATTTCCTGCAGACATGCCGGGCATGCCGCCGGAAAGGGATATTGACTTTGGCATTGACCTGATGCCGGGCACCCAGCCCATTTCCATTCCGCCATATCGTATGGCACTAGTAGAGTTTAAAGAATTGAAGGAGCAACTTCAGGAACTCTTAGACAAGGGGTTCATTCGGCCTAGTGTGTCACCGTGGGGTGCACCTGTTCTATTTGTGAAGAACAAAGATGGCATAATGAGAATGTGCATTGATTACAGGCAATTAAATAAAGTAACAGTGAAGAACAAGTATCCTTTGCCTCGCATTGATGACTTATTTGATCAGCTTCAGGGAGCGAGGTTGTTTTCTAAGATTGATCTCCGTTCGGGCTATCACCGGTTGAAGATCAGGGACTCGGATATTCTTAAGACTGCTTTCTGGACAAGATATGGTCACTATGAGTTTCTGGTTATGTCTTTTGGACTGACCAGTGCCCCAGCAGCGTTCATGCATCTGATGAATAGTGTATTTCGGCCTTATCTGGATTCTTTTATTATTGTGTTTATTGATGATATTCTGGTGTACTCGTGTAGCCAGGGGGAGCACGTAGAGCATCTGCATGTAGTGTTGCAAAGATTGAGGGAGGAGAAGCTTTACGCAAAATTCTCCAAGTGTGAGTTTTCGCTAAGTTCAGTGGCATTCCTAGGGCATAGTGTCCAGCGAGGGTATTCAGGTTGATCCAAAGAAGATAGAGGCAGTGCAAAGTTGGTCTAGACTGTCCTCAGCCACAGATATCCAAAGTTTTCTTGGGTTAGCAGGCTATTATCGCCGATTTGTTTAGGTGTTTTCATCCATTGCGTCGCCTTTGACCAAGTTGACTCAGAAAGGTTCTCCATTTGTATGGTTAGATGAGTGCAAGGAGAGCTTTCAAAAGTTCAAAAGACAACTTTGACCATACCTCCAATATTGGGTGTCGCCATCAGCTTCAGGCTCATATACTGTATATTGTGATGCTTCTAGAGTTGGGATTGGTTGTGTGTTGATGCAGGAGGGTAGAGTTATTGCTTATGCTTCTCGTCAGTTGAAGCCCCATGAGCAGAACTACCCTGTACATGACTTAGAGTTGGCTGCTATAGTTCATGCCTTGAAAATTTGGAGGCATTATTTATATGGCGTGTCCTGTGAGGTATTCACTGATCATCGCAGTCTTCAACATTTGTTTAAGCAGAAAGACCTTAATTTGAGGCAGCGGAGGTGGCTAGAATTGCTAAATGATTATGATATTACTATTCTGTATCATCCGGGAAAGGCCAATGTAGTGGCCGATGCTTTGAGCCAAAAGGCAGTCAGTATGGGGAGTTTGGATACATTCCAGTTGGAGAGAGGCCCTTTGCAGTTGATGTTGCCTTGGCTAATCGGTTTGTGAGACTAGACATTTCTGAGCCTAATCGGGTGTTGGCTTGAGTGGTTTCTCGGTCTTCCTTATATGATCACATCAGAGAGCGCCAGTATGATGATCCGCACTTACTTGTCCTTAAGGACAGAGTTCAGCATGATGATGCCAGAGATGTGACTATAGATGATGATGGTATATTGAGGATGCAGGGCCGTATCTGTGTGCCCAATGTAGATGGGCTTAGAGAGTTGATTCTGGAGGAGGCCCACAGCTCGCGGTATTCTATTCATCCGGGTTTCGCGAAGATGTATCAGGACTTGAGACAGCATTATTGGTGGAGAAGAATGAAGAAAGATATTGTAGGTTATGTAGCTCGGTGTCTCAATTGTCAGCAGGTGAAATATGAGCATCAGAGACCGAGTGGTTTGCTTCAGCGGATGATTATTCCAGAGTGGAAGTGGGAGAGAGTTACGATGGATTTTGTGAGTGGTCTTCCTCGGACCTCGAAGAAATTTGATTCTATTTGGGTGATTATGGATCGGCTGACCAAGTCCGCGCACGTCATTCCGCTGTGTACTACTTATTCTTCTGAGTGGCTGGCAGGTATATTTATCTGAGAGATTGTGCGGTTGCACAGTTTTCCAGTTTCCATTATCTCAGATGGAGGTACTCAGTTTACTTCCCAGTTTTGGAGGACTTTCCAGCGAATGTTGGGTACTCAGGTGGATTTGAGCACAACATTTCATCCTCAGACAGACGGACAATCCGAGCGTACTATTTAGATATTGGAGGATATGTTGTGTGCCTGTGTGATTGATTTCAGAGGTTCTTGGGATGAGTTTTTGCCGCTTGCAGAGTTTGCCTACAACAACAACTATTAGTCTAGTATTCAAATGGCACCGTATGAGGCCTTGTATGGTAGACGGTGTAGATCTCCAGTTGGTTGGTTCGAGCCCGGCGAGGCTAGACTATTGGGGACAGAGTTGGTTCAGAATGCCTTAGAGAAGGTGAAAGTGATTCAGGAGAGGCTTCGTACAGCTCAGTCGCATCAGAAGAGTTATACGGACCGGAAGGTTTGAGATGTATCTTACATGGTGGGTGAGAAGGTCTTGCTGAAGGTTTCGCCTATGAAGGGTGTTATGAGATTTGGAAAGAAAGGGAAGTTGAGCCCGCGATTTATTGGACCTTTTGAGGTACTTAGGAGGATTGGAGAGGTGGCCTATATGCTTGCTTTTCCACCAAATTTGTTGGGTGTTCATCCGGTATTTCATGTTTCTATGCTCCGGAAGTATGATGGGGACCCGTCTCATGTTTTGGATTTCAGCACAATGCAGTTAGATGAGGATATGACTTATGATGTGGAGCCAGTGGCTATTTTGGGTCGATAGGTTCGAAAATTGAGATTGAAAGATATAGCGTCAGTGAAAGTGCAGTGGGGAGGTCGGCCCGTGGAGGAAGCTACCTGGGAGATCGAGCGGGAGATGCGGAGCAGATATCCTCACCTATTTGAGGCTTCAGGTATGTTTCTTAACTCGCTCGAGGACGAGCTTTTGTTTAAGTTGGGGAGGATGTGACGACCTGACCTATCGTCTCATGATTTACTGCCTCGTTCTTACTATTTTCTGCTTCTTTATGTTTTATTATCGGTATTTGGTGTGTTAGAGTTGATTTGGAGTGGTTTTGAGAAGAAATGAGACACTTAGTCTCTTTAAGGAAGGCTTAGTTTGGAAAAGTTAATCGGAAGTTGAGTTATATGTTAGAGGGCTTGGATGTGAATTCCGATGGTTCGGTTAGCTCCGGGAGGTGATTTGTGACTTAGGAGCGTGATCAGAAGTATTTTTGGAGGTCCGGTGTAGAATTATGCTTGAATTGGCGAAATTAGTATTTTGGTGATTTCCGATTGATAGGTGAGATTTTGATCCGGGAGTCGGAATGGAATTTTGAGAGTTGCTGTAGCTTCGTTAAGTGATTTGGGATGTGTGTGCAAAATTTCAGGTCATTCGGACGTGGTTTGGTTGGGTTTTTGATCGAATGCGTGTTTTGGAAGTTTCAAAAGAACTTAGGCTTGAATTCGATGTAATTTGATGATTTTGGTGTTAGTTGAGGTGTTTTGACGATTGGAGCAAGTTTGGATAATGTTTAAGACATGTAGGTGCTTTTGGTTGAGGTCCCGGGGGCCTCGGGATGATTTCGGATGGTTAATGGGAAGTTTGGAGTTGTAAAATGCAGCAGAAAAATTGCAGAGTATTTTTGTTCTATGCGATCGCACAGGATGTCATGCGATCGCATAGAAGGAATTTGAGGGGTTGTTTGGTTGTTCAATATGATCGCGGTGGGAGGCATGCGATCGCACAGTGTAAAGACATTGTGCTATGCGATCGTAGGGAGGCCTATGCGATCGCATAGGGTTAAAATTGGGGGCAGAAAATTTGTTCTATGCGATCGCAGGGGCTTGATTGCGATCGCATAGAGTTAGCTACAGTGATCTAAGCAGAATGTTAAAAATATTTCATCCGTGAACCCAACCCATTTTTCCACCAAATTTGGGCATTGTTGAGAGCTTTTGGAAGGGGATTGAAGAGAGTTTCAACTGGGATCAATTGGAGGAAAGTTTTATGAATTAAAAACATGATTTTATTGTAGAATCATCCTTGAAATCCTTGAGATTTTAGCCAAATTGTAAGAAATTAGGGCTTGAGTTTGAAATTTCTATATTTGGGATTTGAGGGGCCATTTGTGGTCCGATTTGAGAGTTTTTGGTATATATAGACTCGTGGCGAGATAAGGAACCCGTTGGTGTAAAAATTTCTGAGTTTCGAGGCGTAGGCCCGGGGCTTGAGTTTTGTCAATTTCGTGAATTGTGACATTTTTCGATTATTTTCAATTGGGTATTATCTCCTTAGCATAATGTGATATATTCGTTGTGATTTTGGTCAGATTCGACGCACGAGGAAGCCAATTTGAGAGGCAAGGGCATAGCGAGCTAGACTTTTTACCGGTTTGAGGTGAGTAATTGATGTAAATGATGTCCTGAGGGTTTGAACCCCGGAAATTTCACATCGTAACACTATATTGAGGTGACTTGCATACCGGATAATGGGCGTGGGGTAGAGCACCGTTGGGCATTGTGACTTGGTTCGTCCCCCTTAATAAAAATACTACCAAATTTCTTGAAGCTTAGTTGATATCCTTATAAAAATGGATTAATTGTTATAATTTGGCCTCATGCCAACTTATTGAATCCTTCAGGGATTGTTTTTAATGGTTTCTTACCATATTTTCATATAATTCATCTCAGTCTAAGGTTTTAAATACTGTTTTGCAAACTCAGCCATCTTTCTAAGATTTGAAAACTTAAATGATATTTTGGGCTGAGAACTACTGTTTTTTAAATGCCCAAGGGGCTTATAATGATTTCTAGACTGAGCATGGATCAGGCTGCGCACCGCAACAGTGTTATATTGATATTGGGGCCGAGAGCCTGGTTGATTATATTGATATTGAGGCCAAGAGCCTGGTTGATTACATTGATCTTGAGGCCGAGAGTTTGGTTGATTATATTGATATTGAGGCCGAGAGCCTGGTTGATTACATTGATCTTGAGGCCGAGAGCCTGGTTGATTATATTGATATTGAGGCCAAGAGCCTGGTTGATGCCACAAGATGGCTTGATATTGCGCTTGGGCTGTAGGAGTCCCTCCGGAGTCTGTACACACCCCCAGTGAGCGGCGTCGACGATAAATAAATGGATGGCTCGGGCTGCACGCCGCAGTGGGTACCAGAGTGTACCGTCATATGCATTGCATTGCACTCATGCATTTGTTCTATATCTGTTTTACGTGTCTCAGTATCTGTACTCATATTCCATTGACTTGTTGTTTAATTATTAAATGTTCTAAACTGCCAGTTATAGTTTACTTTGTATTTTTCCATGATTTCTTATTCTCAGCTTTTATTTATGTTTTATTACTCACTGGGTCGGAGTAATCACATTACTCTCTGCACCATGTGTGCAGGTTCAAGTATTCCTGAGGCGTAGAGCGAGCTTTCCTGCCGTTCAGTTTTTCATCGGGGTTATCGAGGTAGCTGCATGGCGTTCGCAGACCTGATTTCTCCTTCTATCTTTACTTATTATTCCGCATTTAAGACTTATTTCTGTATTAGATTGTTGAAACCTTCTATTAGAGGCTCAGACTTGTGACACCAGCTCAGTGGGCTGTTTTACAGAGATTTTTCCTGATTATGGTTTTCCGCACATTTCAACTGTTTAAAAATTCATACTTTGATTTTATATTAAGTTGATATTTAAAGTGGTTAATCAGTAATAAATTGTAATAGAAGGGGTTGAGAGTGGTAATTGGTCGGGCTTGCCTAGCATTGTGTTGGGCGCCACCACGACCGGGATTTGTGGTCGTGATAGGTACAAACAAATTTCATACAACTAATTTTATATTATACAACTTATCCATAACTTTCACACATTATTTCTACCCAGTTATATAAAACTATAATATCATACAACTTAAATATAATTTTTATACAATATCGTTCAACTTTCATACAATATTTAAATAAATAAAAATATAAACAACATAATACAATTCTTCCACAATTTTACTACAACTTACTAGAATTTCTACAGTATAACATATGTCATGTCTTCTTCTTCTTTGAGTTTCAATCTGAAATTCAGCCAAAATCAAGTTTAATCTTCACCAAAACACTCTCAAAATTGAGATTTAAACTCCAAACCATATTCCCAATTGTTTGCAACAACACCCAATCCAAATAAATAATGATTTTCAAAAACCCAAATTCGAATTCAAAGTTTCAAAGCTTTTTAATGACCGTCAATGGTGGAATTGCTGCTCTCTTTTCTTTTGTTTTACATTACTGAAATTAGGGATTGAGAGATAGAGAGACGTAGTAAAGAGAATTCTAATTCTTTTCAACAACACCCAATTCAAACAAATAATATTTTTTGAAAACCTAAATTCGAATTCAAAGCTTCAAAACTTTTTAATGGTTGTCAATGGTGGAATTGCTGCTATCTTGTGCAAGATACGTGGGGGGGGGNTGTACATGATCGGTAATTTTGTATATATGAGGTAATTAAAGTGAAACTTAAGTAGGGATGTAATAAAGTTTCCAATAGTAGATAGGTATGTAAAAATTCCAAGCAAATTTTATCTCCTATAACAAATCTATATATCCATGTTTATTATAAATAAAAATTATTTTAAAATATTATTTTCTATAGCTACCTTTTATATTATATAGAAAAATAGGTATTTATGGTAGATACTACCATTGAGGCATGAAATACGCTATTTATGTTTTTTCTCTCTCTTTCTTTCAATTACACACGATTCTCTCTCAAAATCTCAACAAAATTTTTCTTTCTCTCTCTTCCTTCTCTCTCTCTTCAAGCAAAATACCTGCTTAATTTATATGCCGAATATTGTAATGGTTTTGTACTGCTTAGTTTCTACGCCGGATATTTGTAATGGATTTTATACTACAATATTAGAAAGAAAGAGACTGTGACTTTCTTCTACTCCGAATATTGCAATGGATTCCTCTACATGGATACTGCAATATTCGTCGGAGAAGATTCGAGTGCCGGGGTGTTTGTTCGTCTTCATTTTTAGTTTTAATACATGTATATAATATTTTGCTTGGCCGAAAAACGCCACTTCCGGCGAACTTTCTTCTCTTCTTTGCTATTTAGTCACATACAATGATACAAATATATTGTATTCTGTACGAATTCACTCAAATATATTATATTTTTGTATAAATACATTATTCTTTGCTTGTATTTATGTATTTCGAAGGTTTGTATTTTTTTAATATAGCTGAATACACATGTATTCATGCATGAATACATGATATAAATATTGAAATACACGGAATACAAATATTAAAATAGAATAGAATACAAACAGTGAATACATTTAATTTTAAAATACAGTGAAATATAAAAAAATATACTGAATACAAATAGAAATACAGTGAATACAACTAATGAAATATACTGAATACAATAGTAATAACATGTATTAGGAATAACTAAAATATTATTAATACAAATACATTTGAATACACCGAATATAAAAGAGGGAATACAGTAAATACAAACATTTAATCCAATGAATGCAACCGTAAAAAAAAATTGAAACACACTAAATACAAAAGTTAAATACAATATTTATATACAACTAAAAAATTATTCTAATTAATTGGGTTGTTAACAAGGCATGTTAGATTAATTTTGTTGAGTTATATTAAGAGTGTACCACACTAATTGATATTATTTCCATTATTAGGCAACTGGACATACCTATTTTTAAGGTGATTGTCGTGATTGTATTCATGAATACATAGCGTGAATACATGCGCATATAGCTGGACTGCCCTGATTTTTCGCGAATACAACAAATACACTACCGTAACAACTGAATACACACTACAACATTTTAGGCCTCTAGCCACCCTCGAAAAGTGTGGCCTAAGATGGCATAAGTGTAGCAATTGATCAAAGGCAATACTTTACGGCTTAAGGCAACACTTTTGGGGAGGGGGTAGCCTAAAGTACTGTAACCTTTGACCTATGGCCACGCTTTTTACGTGTCGGCATAGAAACCACACTTCCAAAGTGTGGCCGATGCATAAAAAAAGCTACACTTTATATTTCCTCTTGTAGCCATGCTTTTATGACGTAAAGTTACAGATTTGAAGCGTGGTCTTTGGTTCCTTATAGACAACGTTTTTAAAGCGTGGCTTCTAAAGCAACAGTTATAGAGCATAGCGCCAAATTGGCAATCCCTAATGGCCACATTTTCTAGGCGGGGCATTTTTGTGTGCTATGAAGTAGTTTTTAATCAATAATTTTGTGGTTTAAAAATTATATTTGATGATCTCGAGCACTAAATTAGATGATAAGTAACTGAATAAGAATAATATATATATATATATATATATATATATATATATATATATTAAATTTCAACAAAGAAACATAATTTGTATACTGCAACAAAATAAAAATAATTTAAATGCATATACTTGAAATAAACATCAACAAAGAAACGTATACTGCCCTTACGAATAAAGAACTTTTTCAAGAAGTTTACTAGCAATGAACTCTACAAAATCAAATGTATTCATATATATATATATATATATATATATATATATATATATATATATATATATATATATATATATATATATAT
>MU703910.1:127616-148255 GCA_026770625.1 Nicotiana glauca
CCCCCCCTATATAGAAGGAATCAAAACCTCTTAAGCAATAAAAGACAAAGCACAAGGAATATTCGAAGGAATATTCTTAATGTCTCCTAATGGGCCTACACCCTTGCAAGGGTCCTACAGTCTTTCGTCCATCTTTAGGTCGTTTTCCTCAGGACGTCGAGTCGAGGAAAACTCGTCATTCGTCGTGCTCATCAATGGTCATCATCGGTCAAATTTGGACTCATACAGTTAGTCCCTCCACTTGTCGGGGTTGCAACCTAGTGCATCCTCGATGAGCGGATCTCATGCGTTCCTAGGGAGAAGTTTGACCCTTTGAGACGTTACGACATGGGCAATGGGAGATGATCAGCATGTTTGATAAAACACCGGACAAAGCAATTTACTAGGAAATGATGTCATCCTCACGTGCATCATCAATGTGCATGTTTTCGAGGCAGGAGCTGATGGTTTGATACTTCGATCCTAGCGCTACTCTGTGACCTTCCACTTTGATTCTGGCTCCACCCAACCCTATAAATAGGTGGGGAGTTTATTTTTTGGGAAGTTCTTGGCCATTTCATTACTGATAACCTCTCTTTAGCTCTCTGATTCTCTAGTACATTTCCGCTTCTTCTTCCCTCGTTATTCGGTCACGATCCCTTCCTCTTCCTTTTCTTTGCATCAGTATCTCTTTGAACAAAGTAATGCCACGGTCATATCGTTCTCGTGAAGGGGTCACTGAGGCCACCCCATTGTCCACAGTGCCTCCTCCGGACGGCGAGGATATGGGGATAGAGGAGGGTGATAGTCTTCCCAGAAGGGAGAATCTATTACCCAGACATCCTATGTCTCGTAGTGACTTCTTAAAATATCCTCCTCCCACTCCTGCCCCCGTACTTTCTGAGACGGATCAGGCTCATATTGACGTTCTTCGTACAAAATACAACATTCCCGCTCATGTTGACATGATTCCAACGGGGAGGAACTTTGTTGACATTCTCCGGCCTGGGTACTGCGCCTTCTATGAGTACCCCTAAGTGCCTCTACTCCTTTTATTCTTCCTTTGTCTGTTATCCGTTATAAAGTTTGTTTGTGACTTGTTTGCAGCTCTGGGATGTCCGCCCCGCCCCATTACAGGCATAAGGGATTGGGTGGCTCGTTTGTTACCCCATGCAGCGGAGACACGAGATTGGCCTTCTTTTGTAAAGCGTTATGGCCCCAGAGTTCCAACTGGTGAGTGCCTTTCCCTTTACTACTTTGTTGGTTATATGTTGCCACCCGTTAATTCGGTTTCTTTGCGATGGCAGGTCGAGGAGCTTCCAGGCGGAGAGCACCAGTTCCCGCATTTCGATAGGTCGTTGATACTGTGGCTACACAATTTATTTTGAATGAATCTGTTCAGGAAGGGCATCCTCGACCTGTTCAATTAGAGGGCCCTTCTCAATTCGTGGTCGTGAGGGAGGAGGCTTCTTCAATGCCGGCTCCCCATCTTTTGGACGAATCCTCTAATGTAGACGAGTCGTTATCGGGGAAAATGAGGAGAATGGAGCTTGGAAAAACAGTAATTGTTGGCGCTGACAGAAATGGGGCATCACAGACGGCACCTACGCCCGCTTATGGCCGATGCCATATTGTCGGGGAGATCTCCCCAAACCGAGGGGGTTCACCTAGGAACCAGTTCTATACGCTCTGCTGAGTGCGGCACATCGTCTAACATTGGAAGCTTCCGCATCGAGGGGGAGGTTCAGGTTCAGATGTCGACCGGGCGGAGGTCAATGAATTTATAGGTCGCCATACTCACGTAGAGGTCAGAGAGGAGGGGCCTGATCGCCACATAGTTATCCCAAGGGGTTTTAACTTGTTGTCAAACTGTGAGTAAGTGGCATCCATTTTGGTTTCTCTATGTGCGGCCCCGAAAAACGAGATGCTCAGGGCAATGAGCGATGTGGAGTTGTCTCTAAACGTCGCTGGCATGGCGTTGCAGGTAAGTTTATCTTTTTCTCCTTTTGTTGTTGGGCTTGTGTAATGATTGTCGGCCTGTGTTTTATTTTTAAACACTTGTTTTCCTACTAGATCCTCATCAAGGAGATCGAGCACAAACGTCGGGAGAGGAAGAGGACGGTTGTATATGAGAAGATATCGTCCAAGTTTCAACAGTATCATGCTAAGCATCGTGCGATGGCCTACATTTATACTTAGGACCCGGTGTTTCAGCTATTTTGTGAAGGGATCAAACAGAGGGAGAACCAACTGGAGCGCATGGTTGAAGAGCTGAGGGAGAGGGATGAGGAGCTCGTGAAGGCTGTTGCCCGTAATAGTAAGTTGGAGGCCTCCCTTAAGACGAAGGAGGATGAGCTTGAGTTGAGCAGGGGAGTGATGGCTGAGAATGCTGACTTACAAGAGAAGGTGGCCGACTTGACCACTGAGTTGAGTGCTAAGGCAGCAGAGATTGAGGGGCTTAAGGCCGAGCAGGACGTTAGTGTTGATATGCTGGCGATAGCTATTTTTGAAACGATATCTTTAGAAGACGCCCTCTATATTTCTAGGTCGGAGTTGACCGGGGAGAGGGACGCCTCTAATATTAAGGTTACGGAGCTCGAAGGGCGTGTTAAAGAGTTGGAGGCAGAACTATCTGCACTGAATGGGTAGGTGGCCTCGTTGAGAGCAGAGGATGCAACCCAACATTCTCAACCTTCCACATCCCACCCTTCAGCTGACCCGGTCGTGCCTAGTCACTTATATGAGTTGTGTGTTCTTGATGAGGCTCGGCTTGACGTGTATAAGGCTTTTCATGCCTAACGGAGGGCAACCGAGCTGGAGCTTTAAACTGTGCACAACAAAACTCGTGCCGCTCATGATGCATGTGGGTACGACCCTCATACTCCTAATGGTGATGATGTCTACTAGGACGAGGCAAACAATTTAACTTAAGACTCTTGGTACAACGATGCATACCCCGCCGGGGATGATGTGCAGCCTTTTGCTTGTGTTTTTCTTTTGTTTTGGGGCTTATTTTGTAAGGATTGGTGTAGATAGTATTTTGTACAATGTAGACTTTATTTTGTCGACGGGTTGGTGCTCTTTGTAATTTCCCTGGTACCCGAGGTACTTGTCGAGCTGTTTATTTTTTGGTGTGGTTAATTTTTGCTCTTGTTTCTGCTCTCTTAGCCATCAGGATGTTTCTTCGAATTATCGTCGAAGTAGTATCCTATTTTAGTTTGGACGAGGTCAAACTCCTATTTTGTCGATGGCCTTGTCCATTGGGATGCTTCTTCGAACTGTCGCAAAAGCAGTATCTCGTCGTAGTTCGAATGAGGTCAAACTCATATTTTGTTGATGGCCTTGGCCATTGGGATGTTGCTTCGAACTGTCGTTGAAGTAGTATCCCGTCGTAGTTTGAACGAAGTCGAACTGATATTTTATCGATGGCCTTGGCCATTGGGATGTTGCTTCGAACTGTCGTCGAAGAAGTATCCCGTCGTAATTCGAACGAGGTCAAACTCATATTTTGTCGATGGCCTTGGCCATTGGGATGTTGCTTTGAACTATCGTTGAAGTAGTATCCTATCATAGTTCGAACAAGGTCGAACTCATGTTTTATCGATAGCCTTGGCCATTGGTATGTTGCTTCGAACTATCGTCGAAGTAGTATCCCGTCGTAGTTCGAACGAGGTCGTACTCATGTTTTGTCAATGGCCTTGGACATTGGGATGTTGCTTCGAACTGTCGTCGAAGTAGTATCCCATCTTAGTTTGAACGAGGTCGAACTCATGTTTTGTCGATGGCCTTGGCCATTGGGATGTTGCTTCGAACTTTCTTCGAAGTAATATCCTGTCGTAGTTCGAATAGGGTCGAACTCATGTTTTGTCGATAGCCTTGGCCATTAGGATGTTGCTTCAAACTATCGTCGAAGTATCCCGTCGTAGTTCGAACGAGGTCGAACTCATGTTTTGTCGATGGCCTTGGCCATTGGGATGTTGCTTCGAACTATAGTTCGAACGGGGTCAAACTCATGTTTTGTCGATGGCCTTGGCCATTGGGATGTTGCTTCGAACAGTCGTCGAAGTTATCGTTGGAGGTTTGATTGTATTCTTGTAAGAGCCATATGTCGATTTTGTGTATAAAATGGAGATTTGACTATCTTTTCGTAGAAACCACATGTCGACTTTGTACATACAATGGAGATTTGACTATCTAACTACATGTCAACGTTGTACATACAATGGACATTTGATTATCTTTTCATAAGAATCACATGTCGACTTTGTACATACAATGAACATTTGACTATTTATATCCAATCCCTTTATTACTCCGCATCGGAGATTGTATTAACGAACGGGGTAATGAACAGTACTTTAAACCTCGAGACATCTCCCTCGCCGCCTTGGTAAAAACCTCATCGGGAAAACCTGATTGGTACAAAGCTCGGATGAGGGAAAAAGAGTACGACTTAGGTGACGTCTTCTTCAGAAGTGGAAGTATTAGAGATGGGCGACATTCCAATTATTTTGGAGTAGTTTTCCCTCCATTTTTTCTAACTAGAATGCTCTTTTGGTCGTTGTGGCTGTGATTTTGTGTGCTCCGTCCCAGTTTGTTCCTAGTTTTACTTCATTAGGGTCTTTCTTTGCTTGTGTTTTGTCCTTGAGGACGAAATCTCCGGCTTTGAGTGGTCGTACTTTGGCCGTCTTATTGTAGTGCCTCTCCACTTGTTGTTTCTGGGCTACCATTCTTATGTGGGTCATGTCTCTTCGTTCTTGGACCTCGTCTAGATATTGCAGCTTATTTTCGTCTTTGCTCGGTCCGCTCTCGTTGGAGTATCTCAAGCTAGGCTCTCCAACCTCTACGGGTATAAAATCATCAGTCCCGTAGATTAATGAGTATGGCGTCTCACCCGTACTAGTTTTTGGAGTAGTGCGGTATGCCCACAATACTTCCGACAGTAGTTTGGGCCATAGACCCTTGGCATACTCAAGCTTTTTCTTTAGTATATTCAGTATTACTTTATTGGAGGATTCGGCTTGGACGTTACCAGCGGGACGATACGGTGTGGAGAGTATTCATTTGATGTGCCATTTCTCGAAAAACTCAGTCGTTTTATTTCCGGTGAACTAAGGTCCGTTGTCGCAACTGATTTCTTTGGGGATGCCGAAATGACATATTATATTTTTCCATATGAATGTGATGACCTCTTGCTCGCGTATTTGTGTGTATGCACCGGCTTCCACCCATTTAGAAAAATAGTCAATTAAAACTAAAAGTAAACGTACTTTACCTCGTCCGACTGGGAGAGGTCCGACAATATCTATCCCCCACTTTATGAACGGCCATGGTGAAATGACGAAATGAAGGATTTCCCCTGCTTGGTGTATCGTAGGAGCATAATTATAACATTGTTCGCATTTTTTGTCGCAGTCCGCTGCTTCTTTTTTCATGGTGAGCAAGTAATATCCAGCTCGGATGAGGAAGCGACGAGTGCACGATTTCTGGTGTGGGCGTTGTAGTGCCCTTTGTGCACTTCTTCCAGTACTCTTCTTGTTTAGTTTGGTCTAAGGCTCTTGGCTAGGGGGCCGCTAAATGTTCTTTTGTAGAGGTTGCCGCTTACTAAGTGTATCTGGATGCTTGTATCCGAAGCTTTTTGGATTCTTTTTTTATCTTGCATGAGCGTTCCGTCCTGTAAGTATGTTACGAGACGGTTGCACCAGTCCCAAGTCAGGCTTGCAGAGTGTAACTCGACATGATCTATTACGGAGTGAAGAAGGGTGACCACGTTTTCTTTGTTGATAATTTTTGTGGCTGCCGCTAATTTGGCGAGGCCATACGCTTCTATATTTTACGCCATGGGTATTTGGTCGAGGTGGCATTCATCGATTTCTGGCAGCAACCTATGAATTTCTGACTGGTACTTTTGTAGTCTCTGTTCTTTGATTTGGAAAGTCTCGGTGACTTGGTTCACCGTGAGTTGAGAGTCGCAATGGAGGACGAGTCATCGGCCGCCGTATTTGAAGGCTAATTTCAATCCTGCAATCACAGCTTCATACTCGGAGTTGTTGTTAGTCATCTCGGTGCATCCTATGGACTGGCGAATTATTTCCCCTGAAGGAACTTTGAGAAAGAGTCCCAGTCTCAATCACGAGGCATTAGAAGCACCGTCGGTGTAGAGGATCCACAGGTCGGTATGTGTGGGAGCGCGGAGCGCTTCATGCTCTGCTTCAAATAATATTTCTACGCTGAAATCAGCAACGAAATCTGCGACCACCTATGACTTAATGGCAGTTCGCGGTTGGTATGTTATGTCGTGCTCTCTTAGTTCTATAGCCCATCTGGCCAACCTACCCGATAATTCGGGTTTGTGTAGGATACCTCTTGGGGGAAGGTTGTTACCACTTTTACGAGGTGACATTGAAAATATAGTCTAAGCTTTCGCGAAGCTATGACTAATGCCAAAGCTAGTTTTTCAAGGTGAGGGTACCTTGTTTTGGCATCGATTAGGGTTTTGCTAATATAGTAAATTGGAGATTATGTACCTTCATTTTTGTGGACTAGGACGGCGCTACGGTGACATCGGAGACCGCTAGATACACCAGGAAACATTCACCCCGGTCTGCCTTGACGAGTAGGTGTGGTGAAAATAGGTACATTTTTAGTTTTCTTAATGCGTCGATGCATTCCGCATTCCATTGAAGTCTGTGATATTTCTTTAGCACATTGAAGAGTTTGTGACATCTATCCGACAATCGTGAGATGAACCTTGATAGGGCGGCTATTCGCCTTGTTAGTTTCTGCACCTGCTTTTTGCTTGTCAGTACCTCCAGTATCCCTTCGATGGATCTGATCTGGTCCGGGTTGACTTCAATTCCACTTTGTGATACTAGGAAACCCAGGAGCTTTCCTGACATTACGCCGAAGGCACATTTTTTTAGATTCAATTTCATCCCCTATTGCCTCAATATCTTGAAGGTCGCCTTCATATGGCCAATGTGATGCTCTTTATTTGTAGATTTCACTAGCATATCGTCGATGTAAACCTCCATGGTCTTGCAGAGTTGTTCCTTGAACATCTTGGTGACTAACCTTTGATATGTTGCCCCTGTATTCTTGAGTCCGAACAGCATTACTTTGTAACAGTACGTGCCTTGGTGAGTGATGAAAGTGGTTTTTTCTCGATCTTCTTCGGCCATCAGGATTTGGTTATAGCTGGAATAGGCATCCAGGAAGCTTAGTAATTCATGTCCTATTGTTGCGTCGATGATTTGATCGATGTGCGGTAGCGGGAAGGAGTCTTTCAGGAATTCTTTGTTCAGGTCGGTGAAATCAACGCACATCCGCCATTTCCCGTTCTTCTTTTTTACCATGACCACATTGGCGACCCATTAGGGGTATTTTGATTCCCTGATGGAACCGTTGGCGAGCAATTGATCAACTTCTTCGCTGAACGCCTCATTGATGGCAACATTGAATTTTCTCCTCATCTGCCTTACCGGAGGGTAGAGGGTCAACGTTCAACTTGTGTGTGGTGATGTCTCTTGGGATCCCTGGCATGTCTGAGTGGGAAAAGGCAAACAAATCGACATTATTAGTCAAGAACAAACGATACTTACCTAGTTTCGAGAGGTTGTGTCCGACATAGGCCTTTCTCATGTCATCAGTATGGTCCAGTTGAACGGGATCAAGATCTTCTACGGTTGCTTTGCAAGCTTCTACAATATCCGAGTCTGTGATGGTTTCTGCTCGTGCATCGGGTTTGGTTCCCAATACAGCTGATTGCTATGCTTACGCACTTGCCCCTTTTAGTTGCTTGGTGTCTGTGCAGTCTTGGGCTATCCGATAGCATTCTTGGGCGGTGCGTGACTCGCCTTGAATGCTGAATATCCCTCATGGGGTGGAAAATTTGATTACCTGATAGAAGCTTGACGAAACGTCGCGCATGGCGTGTGTTCATGGTCGTCCTATGATGGCGTTGTGGGTGGTTTCTTGGTTCATGACGTGGAATGTCATTTCCAATGTGATTCCCCCGCCAGGATGGGCAACACTAATTCCTCAGAGGGTCGTTCTACTGCATTCTTAAAATCGATTAGTGTTATGCACCTTCGTATTATTCTATCTTCGAGCGTCATCTGCATGAGAACTCGTGGGTGAACAATGCACGTTCCTCTACCGTCATCCACCATTATTCTTTTTACATCAGTATTCGCAATGCGTAAAGTTATAACTAAAGCATCATAGTGAGGGAAAGACAAACCGTCGATATCCGACTTATCGAAGATGATACTGTCTTCGAGGTCGTCATACCATTGGTGGGCGACCGTCTATTTGAGTTTATGCGTGGTGGTGAATTTTACATGGTTGATTACCGTGTCATCGCTGCCGCCAATAATCATTTGTATGGTACGGGCTGGTAATAGTGGTTTTGGAGGTCCTGGGGGTTGGTCACGTCCACGAGAGAAATTGACCCTTCCTCGGTCGCTCAGCAGTTCTTTTAGGTATCCCTAGTATAGTATTCTTACCACTTCTTATCGTAGACCTATGCAATCTTTGGTCTTCTGTCCTCTTTCCTGGTGGAATTCACACTGCATGTTCGACCTCCTGTCGCTCGGATCTGACTTTGTTTTTTATGGCGGCTGCACCTTCGTGCCAAGCTTCTCTAGTGCATACACAATTTTTGAAGGAGAAACACAAAAGTTAGGAGTAGATAATAGTGAGGGCATACCTCTTTCGCCTCGGGGAGGGGCAGCATGTCGAGGCACGACATCTGTATGTCGTGGAGGAGGTGGATTGGAGGTTTGGATATAAGGCTGGTGTCTTTCCCGATTAAAATACGGTGGTTGATCCCTTCGACTGTCATTGCGGCGATCTCTCCTTGCCTCGATCTGAACTGATGCCAATCGCTATAGTCGGCCGTTCAGGTCGTCCTCGTCTGCCTTTACTTTGGCGCAATAGGCGTTATGGATCTCTTCCCATGTGGTGGGGGTATTTCATGAGTCTGCTCAGTAGCTTTTTGGTTGTCTTCGACCCGTTTCTATTTATCCCATTTTGAAAGGCTGCTACCGCTATTCCCTCTGATACGTTCGATAGGCTCATTCTTACCTTGTTGATCGGGCTAAGAAGTCTAGAAGTCCCTCACCCGTTGTTTGCCTAATGGAGAAGATATCATTGACCCGGGCTTCTACTTTTTTCGCTCTCGCATGGGCGGTGACGAACTTATCTGCCATTTCTTCAAACGTTGATATCGAATGCAATGGTAGTTAGGAATACCATGTCAAAGCTCCCCCTGCATAATATGAGCCGGTTATTATTGGCCCACCATGAAGAAAGAGGCAGCGGAATACGTCCGCCGATGCAAACAATGTCAAAAGTATGCCCCCATGGTACACCAACCAGGAGAGCCCCTCCACTCAGTCACTTCCACATGGCCTTTCATCAAATGGGGAATGGATATAGTCGGTCCCCTACTAGCAGGACGAGGAAAGGTACGATTTCTATTAGTTTTAACTTACTACTTCTCCAAGTGGGTGGAAGCAGGTGCGTACGCCCAAATACGCGAATAGGAAGTCATTGCCTTCATATGAAAGAACGCCATCTGCCATTTTGGCATCCCCAAAGAAATCATCTGCGACAATGGACGACAATTCGTTGGTCAAAAAACGACGTAATTCTTCGACAAATGGCACATTAAGCAAATACTCTCCACGCCATATCATCCCGCCACCAACGGCTAAGCAGAGTCTTCCAACAAAACAATACTGAACATACAGAAAAAGAAACTCGAGGAAGCCAAAGGGATATCACCCGAACTACTACTGGAAGTATTGTGGGCATACCGGACCACACCAAAATCCTGCACAGGAGAAACACCATACTCACTAGTCTATAGAACCGACGTAGTCATACCAGTCGAAGTCGGCAAACCAAGCTTGAGGTATTCGCATACCAGCGGAATAGAGAACGACGAAAAAGGCGTCAAGACCTCGATGAGGCTGAGGAAAGAAGAGAAATGGCCCACATAAGAATGGTGGCTCAGAAACAACAAGTCAAAAGATACTACAACAAAAGAGCCAAAGTAAGACCACTCAAAGTGGGAGACTACGTCCTCAAAGCCAAAATATTGGCATCAAAAGACCCAAGCGAAGGAAAACTGGGCACCAACTGGGACGGACCCTACAAAATCACAGCAGCAGCAGGTAAAGAAGGATTCCAATTAGAAACAATGGAAGGAAGAACTCTCCAAAACAATTGGAACGTCGCCCACCTCAAGTATTTCCATTTCTAAAAGGCGTCTCCCGATTCGTACTCTTTTTCCCTTACCCAAGTTTTGTCCCAATTGGGTTTTCTCGGGGAGGTTTTTAACGAGGCGACAGAGGGGACACCTGGAGATATTTGCGGAATGAGTTTATCATACCAGCCATTCCATACGCTCTCCTGGCTGACATGACAAAGGGACTGGACTAGCATGATCTCCAATGTATGACCGCCTAAGGCCATCTCCGATGTATGAACGGCTAAGGCCATCTCCGATGTATGAACGGCTAAGGCCATCTCCGATGTATGAACGGCTAAGGCCATCTCCGATGTATGAACGGCTAAGGCCATCTTCGATGTATGAACGGCTAAGGCCATCTCCAATGTAAAAACAGCTAAGGCCATCTCCAATGTATGAATGGCTAAGGCTATCTCCAATGTATAAACGGCTAAGGCCATCTCCAACATGTAAATGGCTAAGGCCATCGTCGTCAATAAGTCGACCCAGCTCGACTATGACAAACGAGTGATTCAACGACAGTCGAAGTTGCGTATATGGCTAAGGCCATCTCCAACGTGTAAATGGCTAAGGCAATCATCGTCAATAAATCGACCCAGCTCGACTACGACAAACGAGTAATTCGATGACAGTCGAAGTTACGTATATGGCTAAGGCCATCTCCAACGTGTAAATGGCTAAGGCCATTCTTATCAATAAGTTGACCCAACTCGACTACGACAAATGAGTAATTCGACAACAGTCGAAGTTACGTATATGGCTAAGGCCATCTCCAACGTGTAAATGGCTAAGGCCATCGTCGTTAATAAGTTGACCCAACTCGACTACGACAAATGAGTAATTCTACGACAGTCGAAGCTACGTATATGGCTAAGGCCATCTCCAACGTGTAAATGGCTAAGGCCATCGTCGTCAATAAGTTAACCCAGCTCGACTATGACAAACGAGTAATTTGACTACAGTCGAAGTTACGTATATGGCTAAGGCCATCTCCAACGTGTAAATAGCTAAAGCCATAGTCGTCAATAAGTCGACCCAGCTTGACTACGACAAAACGAGTAATTCGACGACAGTCGAAGTTACATATATGGCCAAGGCCATCTCCAACATGTAAATGGCTAAGGCCATCGTCGCCAACAATCGCCAACCCTGTTCGACTATGGCACAAGGCACATAAATAACAGATGTAGTGATGCCATTATTAGATAAAGCCACCACTATTTTGCATCGAAGCCGCCTCCTATCAGCGAATAACACAAACAACATTCGAGAAGCATATTGAGAATCCTACAAGTAAGCGAGCATCCGCTCTGCGGAGACGATATACAGAAAATAAAAGATACAAAAGGAAAAGAATAACAGCAAAAGTATATCTTTCATTATCATCCAAAAATGCATATACAAAAGGACCCATTTACATTTCCAAATACAACAAAACAAAATGTATACAAGTCCTAAGGGTCTTCGCCATTCTGCTAACCGTCCCCCACTGGACCGCCATCTCATCCATTGCCGACCCCGAGCTGATAAGTTGCAGAGATCCAGGACCCGAATCCTAGACGGTTAACGTCTTCGAAATTATAGCCTGCCCGATCTGGGGAGTCGAAACTATAACCACAGGCTTCGCGGGCGACGCGTCGTTGCTCCTGAACCTCCGCCTCAATAGTTCGACCCGCAGTTAAGAACTCCTCGAGCACGACTAGCCTGGCCTAAGCATACACCCATATCTCATGCGCATCCTCATCAGACCTTGGCGCAGCAGTCCACTTAAGGGCTTCAATCTCAGCCTTGACATCAAGCTCGGCGGTCAAGTCAGCGACCTTGGCTAGCAAATCAGCGGCTTTCGCCGCTACCCCACGACCGACCTCCAGTTCCTCTTCCTTCGACTGGATAAGAGTCTCCAGCTTAATGTTCCGAGCCAAAGCGGCCATCAGCTTCTCATCAACTTGCTCCAGATCAACCACCCTCCATTTCAGCTGGACCTCCGACTGCTCAAGGCCCTCACGAAAAACCCGAAATTCTGGGTCCTGCTTGAGTAAGTCCGCCAGCCCCTGATGCTTGGCACGGCACCGCCGATACTTCTTTGCCACTTTATTAAAAGTGGCTACCTTCATATATGCTCGCCGCCTCCTCTCTACCTCCAAAATGAGAGTCTAAAAAGGAGAAGAAAAAGAGGAAAGGCAAGTCGGTATGCATCAAAATTAGCCTTACGGCATACAAAGAAAACTAAAAGCTACCTGCAAGGCCGTGCGAGTGACCCTCTAGGATAGATCCCCGTCACTAACACCTTTTAGCGTTTGACGCTCAACGGCTGCACATAACAGGGCCATATCCGTTGAGGCCTGCTCACTGTGTTGCAATAGGTTATACCCTCCTGGAATCAGAATTCGACGATTGGATCTACCTACCGTTATCCCCACATGGGTCGGACCCCTCGTTAACACAGCTGCATCCATATGGGCAACCTCAGGGTCCACCCTCTCGGCACTGTCGCCCACTTCTTCAACAGCAGCCGACGAGCCACTTTTCAAAATACGGGCTGGGCTGGCATCGGGAATTGCCCTCCTTTGGGGAGCTGACCTCCCGGAATGGATGGCATCGGCCATAAAAACTGGCCTCGATCCCTAACGGGGCTCACTCGCCCTCTCGTCTTCTGTGGCTATCCCCTTGCCAGCTATCAACCGATGTCTTTTCCTCTCTGGCGGCTCCTCACCCTTTGAAGTCTCCTCCACAGGCTGCGGGGATGCCGTTGAAGGAGTCGCTTCACTTGTGGACGCCTCCACGGGCGTAATCTCCTGCTGAGGAACCTCGGGAGCGCCATCACTGAGAGAGTCGCAGGGTATGTCTCTGCCCTCGGAGTCAGTCCCCGCCCTAGGCGAGGTAATGACATTTCTCTTCTTCTTAGGGGCGCTCCGACCTGCCAACACGAATAAGTCAGGTAACAAACCTAAGGGAACCCCCAAACTTGAGCCAAAGAATTACCTGATGGGTCGTATCATTCATGAAATGTAGCCCAGGTATGGCATTCCTCCGCATAAGGAATCATATTTTCGACCCACGACTTAATATTTTCAATGAACTGGGGTGGAGAAGCCCTCACTACAAAAAAGAGAAAGAAAGAAATCACAGTGGTCGTATGGTCAACCTCGCATGTAATCATGAATTCTACAAATAAAGGTACTTACGTTCTGGGTTCCATCTTTCCGGGAATCCCTCAAGGTCAGACACCAGGTGCTCCGTCCTAATGTAGAAGTACTTACGCCAAAAGCAGCGGTTGGTCTTGTCGTCGGCTTTAACAACCAAGCCCTTCGTGCCATAGCTTTTCAACTGCAGCATGGTGCCCCTCAGGTAACCTGGGCTGAATAACTGTAAAAGGTGGTGAACTGAGATGCTGCACTCAGCCTTGGCCGCATATGTGGTCATAATCTTGCACACCTTCAAGGTGTAAGGAGTAAGCTAAGCCGGACACATATTGAAAAAGCGGCAAAGCTCCTCCAATAAAGGGTAGATCGGGAGGCTATAACCGATCAAAAATGGGTACTCGTAGAACGTGCAATACCCAGGCCGGTGCACATTGGCGTAGTTTGTCCCAGCCGGAACCATCTCCACGTAGTTCGTAATATGGTGCGTATCTCGAAGATCATGTAAGTGGGATTGTAATAAATCACTATGCTCCCAGGAAAGGGCTAGGCTTTTAGTTGGAAAATCCCTTCGAATATGCATCTCTTTTGGGAGGACGTAATCTACACTAAGGGGAACAAGGGACTTCCCTACCTTTTCCTCTTCGCCACCGGAGGAGGGCAGAACCCTAGATGGGACATTATATTTGGTCTTTTTACTACTCTGGTGACGCTTTTTCATGTTATCCTATGTAAGAAATAAAGCACTAACGACTGGAAATGTGTTTTCAAAGAAGTGGGAGAGTCTCACACGAAATAACGGTTGCTAGAAAGAAAGGCAAAGAAGGAAGCCAGAAAAGGTTTTCCATAGGTTCGAAAGATGACATGGATTGAACCTTCCCTCTATTTATAGGGTTAGGATACGTGGAAATAGAAGAGGCATGATTCAAAATGAGCGCAGGAAACCAGAACATCACATCATCCTTTGAACCGCCTCGGGAGTAAGTATAATTATGACACATGCGGGCGATGACATCATTTCAAAAAGGGAGCCATGCGTCAGCAGCTCGGCGATTCCATACATTTCATCTCATTCACATCACCAACCCCATAATGAGGTCAAATTTTCCAAAGACGAGGTTTGCATTTCCGCCCATTGAAGACGTCTACCGAATATGCCTCCAACGAGCGGAGGGACTAACTGTATAGGGTCAAATTTGGCCCTCAATGTCTCTACGCCGAAGGTTACGCCCAGTGAGCATACGTCAACTAAAGTAAGGGTACGACTTGGGTGTAAGGACAAAGGCGACGCTAGTTAAAACTCAGCATCCTCTCTAGGGGGACGTCGACTACTTTTTATACTTTTATGATTATTTCGAGGAATGCCTCCTGCTATATAAAGGAGACCTTCCCATTGTAAAGGGGCATCGATATTATTGTCAAATAATACAACTCTCTTATTTTCTCCTATTCTCTCTCTATCTCTACATCTAACGAACACTTATTCTCGCGTTCTTATCACCAGATCTACTACAACATTTTCATCGTTTTGTCTCTAGGTTTTGTTATATTTGATTATGATTTACCCTCATTTATTTTTGATTTTTTTAAGCTTATAAAGTATATTGATAACTTTTGAGTCAAACACTACGTTTTACCAAAAACGCATTATAATACTATGTTTTACATCAATTTGGGCCCACCAAATAAGTGTTCTGCAGGATTGGCATAAATAATTTGTTTTTTAGTGTAAAATGTATTATAATACTATGTTTTACTGAAACGTAGTATTATACTGCATTTTACACTAAAATTTGGGCCCACCAATAAGTGTTTTGCGGATAACTGACATAATAATAATTTAAATACATAAAACGTAGTATTATACTGCGATTTACATAAATAAATTCTACACCCCAAGTTAGGACTTGCCATATTTAAAGACGTTAGAATTTTATGAAAATCCATTCAAAAACTTCAAACTTCCATTCATACTTCTCTTCATCTTAAGAAGCATTTTTTTATAATATCTGAAGAGCCAAAAATAAAAGTTTCATTATATTGGGAGAGGGGGGAGGGTGAGGTTGTAATGGAAAAACTCTGTGAGGCATAGCTGACCTCTACAGTGTCATGTTAAATTTCCGCTTACAATAGAGTACGATAAATTGGTATCGTTGTTACATAAAAAAATGAGTGTGATGAAACGTTCGGTGAACCTTAAAGTAACCGATAGATTTTCGTATTCTGTGACTCCACAGGGGGTTGCTTATTATTCTGAATTTAACATCGAAGATGATGAAACTCTTAGAGAATTTTTGTTTCCGGATGAATACAGGGAATTTATTGTAATAAAATTATTGAAAATGTACATCAAAATTGAATACGTTCCCAATAATGAGGGTGTGCATAGTAGGGATATCCCCCAGTCATCGGGTGGTTATTCTGGAGCAGTTTTTGCGGGACAGATTCCTGATGAATGAGATTTCCTTGATTTAAACTTGTCACCACCAGCGAAGGAGCAACCACAAAATAATTTTTTGACTTTATATAATCCATAAGATGACTGGTAAACTTCAATTATTCTACGCTTTAGCGATATTTATTTTATGTTTGAATTGGATTTATATTAACATTCATATTTTCATAGGGGGTACCGTCCGGATATGAATTTTACAAGTTATGACCCCGCTCCTAGTTGGAATATGCGTAGTTTTGGCATGTTGGACCACGGTGGTCCATCTGGGAGTCAGCACCAACAAGAAAATGTCCATCATGGAACATCAACAGAGTACGACTTGTAAGTAACGTGATATAACTATATATAAATTATTTATATAGTTTAGTAACTTATCATTTTGTTCTTTTTGTGCAGTGAAAACGAGCAACTTGATTTTCCTGACCTCACACAGTTGCCCATAAACGACGTATTGACTCATAATTTGGCAGATGCGCAGAGTCAGGAAGATGATAGTGATTGTGACAACAATGCCGATGAGTCTGGAGATGACACACCCTTCCCTGATGAGGGTTATGACAAGGAGTAAGTGGATGCTGAACCTGAGCTGACGAGGGAGCATGCTCATCCACCTCCCGTTAGACCAAGAGTGTACTAGTTCCACGTGCCATTTCATGAGCAAAATATTCCCCACCTTGATAATTTGCTAAGTATATCAGACGTGGATGCCCTCACAAGGGATGATGACGAAATTCGGTCAGCAATGTGGGATGAGTCTAGACCAACGGTGCTGGCAAAGGGCATTTATTTCCCCAATAAAGCTCGCCTAATCAGGGCTGTAAAAATATACAGCGTAAGAGAGTGACGTGAGATGACGGTGAGAGAGTCAACTACGGAGGTGTACAAGGCTGTATGCCATAGATACTTTATGGGTTGTCACTAGATATTGCGTGCTAGAAAGAAGAAATCGGGATTGTGGAAAGTGGGTAAATATATTAGCATCCACAGATGTAAAGTGGATACATTCAATGAGAATCACTTCAACCTGGATGTAGACTTGATTTCTCTTGTCTTGATTCCATATTTGAAAGTGTCCATTAGATTCAAGATTAAAGAGTGTATTACAGCCGTCCACCAGGAGTATGGTTGTACTATAACTAAAAGAAAGACATATCTCGGCCGCAAACGTGCCTTTGAGCTTATTTATGGTGACAGGGGTAAGTCTTTTTCATCTCTGCCTAGGTACATGGCTGCACTGCAATACTTTAACCCAGATACTGTTGTTTAATGGAGGCATGAGTCGATCCCGGACAGACCCGAATATATTTTCAACTATGTGTTCTGGTCATTTAAACCAGCAATTGATGATTTTGTGCACTGTCGTCCTGTAATTTCCATAGACGGTATTCATGTCTATGGAAAGTATGATATTAAGCTTTTGATTGCAGTTGCAGTAGATGCCAACGGACAAATATTTCTACTAGCTTTTACCATTTGTGCCAACAAAAGTGAAGAGACGTGGACGCTTTTTTTGAACCACTTGAAACAGCACGTTGTCAAACAACATTCAGGTATTTGTCTAATATCTGATCGATATGGCGATATTTTAAGTTTTGTACGGCATTTTCCTGAATGGCAGGAACCATATGCATACCACCGTTACTGTGTGAGGCACCTGAAGGCCAATTTCTAGAAGAAATATCACGACAAGACCTTGCATGATTTAATGTGGATGGCTGCAATTAAGCACTAGCAATGCAAATTCACGAGGCGCATGGAAGCGATACGGTAGTTAGATCCACGAGCCTATACTTGGCTGATGGGACATGAGCTTTACATGTGGACATTGCATGCTGATGGAGGCAGATGATAAGGAGCCGTGACTACAAATTTGTCGGAGTCATTCAAGGGCTTGTTGAAGTATGCCCGTGGATTGCCTGTCACTACCATGTTCTGCATGACATTCAAAAAGACTGCGGAGACGTTTGTTGAAAGGCATAGAGATGCATCAACATTGATGGACAGGGGTGTTCAATTTATACCAATACCAATGAGAAGATTTGAAAGGTACAGGAGGCGAGCACTTTGGCATTCATTTTTACAGTACGATCACGATCGGGGTATTTTTTAAGTTAACATCGCTATCCGTGAACACCGGAGGAATAATCTACAGATGGTGAATGAAGCCAGCAGGTTGTGTTCATGTGGGGTAGCCCTGCCTCGTGGGGTATCCCTGCCTCGTGCCTGACCCCTTCCTCGTGGGATAGTCCTACCCCGATGGTGCTCCTCTGGCGCCATATACTCAGCCAGGGTCTGGGCAGCCAGCTCATGCACCCGCCGGCCGAACTCAAAATCATCAGCATTGTCGGCATGTTGTTGCATCTCATGTCCTAACAGGTAGAACATGTGATGCCCAATATCCTACATAATATTTAAAATATTGATTAAATAAAGCTATATCACAATTATAAGAGTTATCACAAAAACATACCAGTGCATCGTGCCTCCCGGCATATGGTCTGAACCGATCGCCATGTACATGAACCGGGTTCCCGATCATCAGTCGGGTGTGACGATGGTACCATGACGTATAGATTTCAATAGTCGCCTCATGGATCTGTGAAGGTGGTGGCAGAATCAAGTCCTCTCGCTAGTCCCAAATATGGACAGGCACCTCTAGCCATCCTGCAAATTCGTCGTCCACCCTAGAACGATCATCCCACTGATAATGCGTAGCCACCCATGCAGGATCCCTTGGTATAGTATGGGGATGGTCAAACTGGGAAAGTACATGCTCTGTGGCATGATGCTCCACCACATTGAGGCACATTATCGGGATGGAAGTGCTCCAAAGCAGTCGATCGACCGAGCAATAATCGGGCAGATCATCTAGCAACCCGTCATTGTATGGCGTACAGATGAACTATCAAATAATAACATAAAAGTGAGTATACACAACACAAGTGAATTTATAACAAGTTTAGGTACATATTTACCTGTCCGGCCACCAGCATATCTAACACATCCATGACAAGGAAGAGATTATGATGAGCATCACTGCCTCTGTAGTTCCCACGCCGGAGAACCCACCTCGTAGCTAGAGGGAGAAACGTAGGTGCTACACCCGTCTCTAGTGTTGGTAGAGGTGGCTGCAACGCCAGGATCCTCTCCCAGGCCTAAACCTAAGATAAAAGGTTAACATAAAATTTAAGAGTCATTTTGACTATATAGAATTCGAAGTAATGAATAGAGTATTCGAAAATGTTGTCACCTGTAGAAGCGGAAGAAAACCACATATGTCCACCTGGGTGCCCATGCTAGCCCGGAACATATTCCTGTATAAGTATGCTAGAACAGCAGCACCCCAGCTGTACTAGGATAACTCATCTAGCTGCTACAGATGATGCAGCAAGCACAGACTCACTAGATTTTCCGAAGTGTTTGGGAACAAGACACCCCCAAAAAGAAGGAACAATGCCAACCTCGTTTACCGATCAATATGGAGATGCTCTATCTCTCCAGTAATGTCGGGATGCAGTACCTCCATATGTTGTAACATAAATGAGACCGCCCCCTCTAACTGCAGCCTCACCCTGTGGTCTGAAACCAGTATACTGCCCCAGCAAATCCAAATATTGGGGATGCGTCATAGCTCTCATATACTGGGGCAGTGCAATGGCCAGCCCATCAACATGCAGCCCATACAAAACCTGAACATCCTAAAGCGTGATGGTGGCCTCTCTAGTGGGCAGGTGAAAAGTGTGTGTCTCCGGTCGCTACCGCTCTATCAACATCGTGATGAGAGACTAGTCAAGATGCATCCACCCAATCTCAAAAATCCTACGAAAGCCCGTAGCACGCAGGCGATGGACTACGCGGGCATGGAAAGCTCTCTCCCTCAAAAAGTCCCACAAGTCGTCCGTCTCCTGGCGCGGAGAGTCTGACCCAATAGATGTCCTTCCCATACATAGGCGGACCTATGGTCGCCCACACTAATATCTGATCCGCGGCTGGTCCATGATGCACAGGCGGCAAGTCCATGTCGTCTATTGTAATTTAAACTATTAATTGTGTGTTTGTGTTAATAAATTAAACAATTAATTATTTAATTGGATAGAGTAATTATCTATAGGTTCCAGGCTCGATATTTGAGGTCCAGTAGCACCAAGTTATCCTTAGTTATTATGTGTGTCAATTTTAATATTTTTAAAAAAATTTAGTTTAATAAATTAAATAATTAATTTTTAATTGGATAAAGTAATAATATATGGGTTTCAGGCTTTATATTTGAGGCTTAGTATCACCATGCTATCCTTAATTATTATGTGTGTCAATTTTAATATTTTTAAAATTTTGTTAGTTTAGTAAATTAAATAATTAATTTTTAATTAGATAAAATAATTATCTATGGGTTCCAGACTCGATATTTGAGGCCCAGTAGTACAAGCTATCCTTAATTCTTTTGTATATCAATTTCAATATTTTTAGAATTTTGTTAGTTTTATAAATTAAATAATTAATTTTTAATTAGATAGAGTAATTATCCATGGGTTCCAAGCTCGATATCTAAGGCCCGGTAGCACCAAGCTATCCGTAATCCTTTTATGTGTCAATTTCAATATTTGTCAAATTTTGTTAGTTTTATGAATTAAATAATTAATTTTTAGTTGGACAGGGTATACAACTATGAGTTCCACGCTCGATATTTAATTTGACAACATACTGTAGTTTGTTAATTTTGTTAATTTCGTGAATGTTATATTTGTATGTTTGTTATTTTTATTTAGTTTAGATTATTTATTTGCTTAAAAAATGGTGGGGGGGGGGG
>MU703910.1:149737-162541 GCA_026770625.1 Nicotiana glauca
TTTAAAAATGTCGATTGGTTATGTCGTGGGGAAGAAGGAGGGGTTATATTTTTTTATAGGAAAATAAAGTATAATACTACATTTTCCTTAAACGTAGTACTATACTGCATTTTCCTATAAAAAATTAATTTTTTAGTAAAAATGCAGTATAATACTGCATTTTACTTTAACGGCTAACTTTTCGTTAAAGTAAAATGCAGTATTATACTGCATTTTATGTAGAAATATAATTTTATTTTAACTGTATAAACGTATTTTATGTCCAAAAATCCATCATTTCAGTTTCGGACTCTTATAGCCTGTTCGGCCAAGCTGAAGAAATTAGCTTATTTTAAGAAGTGCTTTTTTCAAAAGGGCTTTTGAAAAAAGTACTTTTGGAGAGAAACGGTTTGTGTTTGGCTAAATACTCTGAAAAGTATTTTTGCGCAATAATTTGTGTTTGGCCAAGCTTTTCAGAAAGTGCTTTTAAATATCAAATTATGAATAAGGACATAAATATATTTACTTTATAGTTAATATTATAAGTAAATAAATAATTTCAAAATTTTATTATTACATGCAATAATTAAATCTTTTTATTTTATTTAAGTAAAATATGAAAATAAAATTAAAAATACTTAATTCTTTTAATATAAGTTAAATATATTAAAATTCATTCAACAAATATAAAAACATTCACCGCTAAAGTCATTATATATTATAAAGTTATCCTAAAAATAAAAAAAAAAATTATACATTAATATCCTAAGTATTAGGTTTAGCGGTTATTTTGGTATATACTATATTTTGTTAAGGGCATTTTTGGTGAGAAGAAAAGTCAAAACTGCTTCTGCTTCTGCTTTTGGGAAGAAGCTACTTTTTTCTGCTTCTCAAAAACTGCTTCTGTTTCTTCCCAAAAATATTTTTTTGTCAAAAAAGCTTGGCCAAACACCTCAAGTTAGGGGGAAAAAGTGCTTTTGGGAAAAAAAGTATTTTTGGTCTCTTTGAGAAGCTTGGCCAAACTAGAGGTGGCCATCGGTCGGTTCGGTTCAGTTATGAATATTATCGGTTTTGTCTATCGGTTATCGGTTTACAAATATGATAAACCGATAAGATATTGATTATCGGCTAATCGGTTGTTGATCATTATCGGTTCGGTTATCGGTTTACCCGATAAGATAAAACAACTAAAACGGTTTTATAAACAGCTTTACATCGGTATAAAATTGTTTTGCAATGTACAGAGCTAAAACAATTTTATAAAAAAATTCTTTTCAAGGAAAAACAGTTTTATAAAATAGCTTTTTTGTAATTGAGAACAGTTCGACAATAGAACAGTTATATCGGTCCAGTTCTGTGAAAATAGTTCTGCAAATAGAACAGTTTGAAAAAAAATTCTACAACATAAAACAATAGAAACAGTTAACAAAAGCTGCAACAATAGAACTAATAGTCCTGCTAAACATAGAAGTAATAGTTCTACTAATAATAGAACAATAGAACTAAATCTCCAACAATAGAAACAAAGGCTTTATAGTTGTGCAACAACAACAACAACAACAACCTAGTATAATCCCACTTAGTGGGATCTGGGGAGGGTAGTGTGTATGCAGACCTTACCCCTACCCTGTGCAACATAAAACTAATAGTTCTTTTAAGGTGAGGAAACATAGAACAAATGTTTGTTGTACGGAATCCAGTAGGAAAGTTTTGTTCACAATGCAAATGCAAGAACTGAAGAGTAGATCATAGCATAAATTAAAAATCCAAATAAAAAAAATCAGGATTTAATATTTGAGGCAAAAATAAGAAGAGCATAACCCAATAATGAAGTGAATCAACACAATAGTGAAGTGAATCAACATGTAAAAATAAATGATTCCCTCAAAAATCAACAAGAAGATTGAATCAAGTGAAGATGAAGATGTAGCAACTAAAAACTTACACGAAGAATCAAGACGAAGTTGAAGAATGCGACTGAGAAATGCGACCGAAGAGTGAAGTGAAGAATGTGAAGTCTGATTTCTGAACTTTGAATTTGAAGGATGCGGCTGACGGGATGGGAAAGAATAGCGAAATAATGAAGCCCTAGTAAGGGTAAACTAGTAAATTCGTTAATCCTTATTGGGTTATCAATTTTACCCAATAACGGAATTTTCAAATCGAGCCCGGACCGATAACTCAATAATTAAAAAAATCTAAACCGTTATCGAACCATTAACCCAATAATCCAATATACTGATAACTCAATAAATATTTAACGGTTTAAGTTATCGATTTTACCCTATATATGCCCACCCCTAGGCCAAACAGGCTATTAGTAGTAGCTTTAATTATGCTCCCAGCTTGCCACCTAACATTCAATTAGATGGGACTGATGATGTCATTTTCATTGATTATTGCATGCTTTTCAAGTGTTAAAAGATAATGGAGCCATAATTATCTACTAAAGGCGGATAATAATATGATAATTCAAGCATGGACTAGTTTATTTATAATTAAAAATTATAGCTGCAATTTGGTATTTGGAACTCTTATGTTGACCAAACTAGGAATATAAAATATTTGCATATATTAGCTGTAAATGAATAAGATGAACACAACTGTATTCCACTCATAAACCTAAAGTGATTAGGCTTCTTGCCTTCTCCGTTCTTAATTAAACAACACTAATCTTAGGACCAATCAACCTTTGAATTAGAGCCTGAACCCCACCTTTTTATTTCCTTTAACAACTTGATGTATGATAACATTCTCACCCGATTCCACTATATTTAGTCTTTTTCGAAAATCTTTTAACTTCTGTTGCACTCTTTATCCTACAAAAGAATGCCGTTTTGTTGATTATTTTTTTTCTTTTTATTTTTTTTTTTTAATTTCAGAAAAGGTGGGGAAAAGGTGGAGATGAACCCACTGACACAACAAACTAAGGCATATAAGAGACTCATTGGGCTCATTTGGTACGAGGGATAAGAGATAATTAATTTTGAAATTAAATTTGAAATGAGTTTATCTCACATTTAGTTGGAATAAAATTATGTAATAATTACTAACCCGAGATTGTAGTATTTTTTTTGGTCCGCAAAAGAGAATGAGATAACTAATATCAAAATAATTAATTATGAGATAACTTATTTCTTAACCAACCGATCCCCGTAGAGTCCTGAATTAGCTGGGACCCTAAGCTATCAAGAGCTTCAGCAAAGAAATGGACAACAGGGTCAAAAGAGTAAGCGAAGTAAGCCATTTCCCAATTACTAATAGATTAAAAAGGTAATTACTTATAATTTAAATCTAAAACATCACATATTTTGGGTCAAATAATCTGATTACAACGATATTTAAAAAGGACCGAATAGGTGTAATTGATTAAGCAAATAGGTGTAACTGTTTAACCAAAAAATAGATTTTTTACCAAAACTAGAATTTAGAAGAATCGGGTTATTGATAATCGAAAAAGTATGTAAAGAAAGAGACTTGGGAATGATATTATCAGAAAGCAAGTAAAATAAAGTATATTCCCGTAGTAACTTGTGTCTCAACTGATTACATATCTCCCCTTTTATAAATTTTTCTGGGAATGTACGTTATGTCTAAATCATAATGAGGCTATTATGAGTAATTAATGACATTGAATGCTACGTTACACAATCATTATATTGAATGTGTATATTCCTTAACGGATTCAGCATTTAATATTCTTTAAATGTCGTATTTACACCATTATCTATAGCCAGGTCCATTCTTTCTATTGCTCATATGTAAGTAAACTTAGACAAGAATGGGCGATGATCCTCTTGTCCCGTGCCTCTTCCTTTTTCCTTACTCGTGCCTGCTTTGTAATTCTCGAACCGTAGCTGAGTATAATTTATTGACCATCCTGCGTGTCATGACACGTCACCATATATCTGAATATAATTTTTTCCAATACAGATAGTCCCCCCACTTTCCATTTATTCATCAGTTTGAATACTTGGGAAGTGAAATTCATTAAAGGAGAATTTTTGTCACCATTAATGTTCTGACAGAGTTGACACTTCAATTGTCACTTCCTTTTAATGCATTAGACACATGTCATCCTCTTATTGGTAACACAATGTTGCAACACTTTATCAGGCTTTCTTTTCGGCTTCACTGTTCACGAAGTGTCAGTTATCATTATTATGGTTCTTCCATCATCGTACTTTTTCTTTTTGCCGGTTACCCATTAATATAAATATAACTTCTTTTCTTGTCCTATTTCACATAAAGTGTATCATACACTCTAATCCTTCGAAATTCCCTTATTATTTTCTGCTTCACTTCAACCTTCTTTGTTATGGCTTCACCGAACCCTAGCCCTAGAAGAACCCCGATTTTAGATAGTTTCCCCAATGCTCCGGTTAGACATAGAAGAGGGAGTAGACTTCGTAACCTAGGGTCTGTTCGTGGTGGTGCGGCAACTCTTTCTTCTAGCTCTGGTCCTTCTTCTGGGACTAGAGGTTCACATTCTCAGAGGAGTTCTTCTCGGAACAAAGAATCCTCTGAGCCACTTCATGAGCCTCTAGTGGAGGAAATTATCCCTTCTGAACTTTCTTTTCATCATGATAGACAGTCTCTTAGTTCCTAAGTTGCCTCCTTAGATCGTGCTGATCCTTTTCCTACTCAAATCATAGATATTTTAGCTCCTATAGTTCCTAAGGATTGTCATTGGAGTGACGATTTTCCGATCATCGTTCCTAACCCAAATTAAAGGATCACATCTTACTTAATAGGATTCTCTTTTGTTTACACATATACCTTTACTCTAGGGTTTAAATCAACTATTGACCCGGTCATTCTAGAGTTTTGTCGTTTTTTTTACGTGTGTTTGGGTCAAATTGGTCCGATTGTTTGGAGGGTTGTTGCCTCCTTGAGGCACCTCGCTAGCATAGCGGATGTTGAATTCACTTTTCCCCAACTAATTCACCTCTACTCCCCTAGGCTTTTTTGAAATGGCGTATTTGGCTTAGCAACCAGAAGCTAGAGGGTTTTAGTGAGTCCCGAGGATAATAAAGACCGTGGCTGGTATGCCCGATTTGTTTCTGCTCCCACTGTTGATTTAATGGGTGAAAATAGCGTTCCCTTCCCTGAGAAGTGAAACTTTTTACGTAAGTGTTAAATCCTTCTCATGCCTTTTTATTTCAAGGCCTACTTATTTTTCTTAATTTTACTTCTTTTTCTATTCAGCAACCATGGGTGTTGTGTAGTATGTGCCCAACCTCCGTGGTTGGGTGGGAAAGTTACTAAAGACTGCCTCTATTGAGGGTAAATCATGGAAAACCTTTTCCAACCGTACTCATTGTAAGGATTTCCTTTTTTACCTTATCTGTATATAAATATTTTTGTTGTTCTAATTTTTACCCTTCTTTTTATCAGGATTTGCCATTCGAGGAGTTACTGCAGAAGCCGTCTTCGCGTCTCGTGACGCCTTAAGTACTCGTTCCTCTTCAACCCAAGATATATTCCTAGGCTTTGTAAAGAGAAAATCTACTGAAGAAGATGATTTAGAGGAAGAAGATGAGGGTTCTTTGGTGTCAACACCACGAACCAGGAGACATATCGTCTCTGAAGACGAGGCTGATGTCTCTACTCACCTATCTCTTTCTAAGCCTGTTATTACTCTGGTGATCATTCCTAATGATGATGTTTCTCCTCACCACACTAGTGAGTTAATAGATCAACTCTTTATTAGTGGTTTTGGTAGTGGAGCCTTAGGACTTGTTCTAAATGAACCTCTTCTGTCTTCTTTTACATCTTCCGTACCTGTGATTGCTTCTTTACCTTCATTAACTACTACTTCTGTCCCTTCCTCCATTATTTTTACTCCTTCCACCCCTCCTTCTTTAGTAATTCCTCCCTCCTTTAGTTATTCCTCCCCCCATCTTCCATCATACGGAGGTAGGTTCTTTAAGTAAGGGTTCCGCTATGAGGAGCATAACCATTGAGGTTCCTACCAACAACAGTCTTTTAAGAAAGTCCGGGCAAGCCGATACTTGGCTCAAACCTTTGATTGACCCCATTGAGAAGGCTAAACTTGCAAGCCATAGTGATTTGACCCTCATGAATGATATAGTACATGCCACTCTAAAGGTATTTTCTTGTCCTTTATTTTATAAAATCTTCTAAATTTGAAATCCTGACCCCATCTTTTTTGTTTATGTAAGCCAACCTCATTGGTACTGAGCTGATGAACCGAGTTTCCCTTTTGGAGAAGTTGGCTCATGATTTGGAGAAGACTGCTCATAATGCAGAAGAAGCTGCCCGTGGCTCTCAGTTGGAGGCAAACAACTGGAAGGGCCAATTTGAAGGTGCCCAAATCGACATGGAGGATTTGGAGGAGAGGAAAAATACCTTAGAGCATCAAGTTCAAATATTAACCTCCGAGTTGGCGATGATTAAGTTTTCCTCAAGCCAAACTGAGAAGGAAAAAGAACGCCTTGAATCTTCCTTTTCGGAGCAGCTATCCAAGGCCAATGAGGAAAATAGGGCTCTAAAGGCTTTGCTGGCTCAGAAAGAAATGCATGCTGGGGAGCTTGTACAAAACCTTTCACAGGAACAAGAAGAACTACGAGTTTCTGTAGACAAGGTACGTGCCCTAGAGAGTTCTCATACCACCCTTCAATCATCTTACAGTTCTGTCTTGGCTGAAAATGGAGAAAATAAGAATGAAGTTGCTGCTTAGGAGAGAGATTATGAACTTCTTGAAGAGTCAACCAATGTTGAGGTAAGTTGGACCTTCTTAAATACTCGTCGTGACACCTTAGTGGAAATGAGCCAAGAAGGTTTCAATCAGGAATCAGAATTAGTCAAGGTGAATGAGACCATTGAACGAGCTCAATAACCACAAGATTTTCCATCTCCCGAGGTTGAAGTTCCTGTGATTGAAACTTCTTTGGCTGAGACTCCCGCAGTTGAAGTCCCCGTGACCGTTGAAATTGCCACGGGTGGCACCCCCTCTTCAAGTTCTTCCGCGCTTCTTGCTGCTAGCCAAGCTGAGACTTTGCCTACTGATTCTCCAACTGCTGTGATTGAAGATCAACCTTCATTTGTTAATGAGGTTGTTCCAGTTGAGCCCGCTGATGATCCTTCTTCAGTTCCTTCTTCTTAGTGAAAAGATTTATATTTGTTTTAAATTCCCTTTTTGCAGGTACCTATTTGGAAAACTATGTTTAAAGTTTTTGGATTCTTGTGATAGTTTTTTATAATCAAACTCTTGGTTATCAGTTAAGGTTTGATATTAGAAATACAAGTCCCCAAGTCTTGTTATGGGACATTTTTGTATGAACAATTCTATGACTGAGTTTATACTTAGTCTTTAGTTTTAAAATATTAAGAAGTTATCATTAACCTTCCATTTGTTCTATTCGTGCCTTTTTTGTTTCAAGGACTTAAAGAATAGTTTGCATTTTTGTCCCTTGAAAATGCTTATGTTAATCTCATGACTAAATAACATGAGTTTTATAAAAGAAGGCCCTTTTATATTTGTCACTTAATGAAGAAGACGTCTCAACTTCATAATGGTGTTACGATAAAAGAAATAGGAACACACATGTTTTTGAAATAACTTTGACAAGTTTTTATTTCTGAACCTTGACAAATTTTGAGTAATACTTTATATGTATTTTAATTACATCTATAACTTTCTCGTAATTGTTTTCCTTATAATAGATTTATACAAAAGAAGAACAACAGATACATGATTTTTCCTTATAACCCGTTTTAGTACATGGTCTTTACCCTAACTATTTTGAGGTACACTGGGTCCCTTTAGCTTCAAAACATTAGGAAGAGTTTGAGAGGTGACTCCATTGTTTTCATGGGAAAGAATACTATGAAGGATGCCATGACTTCGTGACTTTCACCCCGCACTTGATTCTTCTAGGCTTGATTGATTGTTCCTCAATCTTCTTTGCCTTTTTATACACGTGACTGTGTATACTATGTAGTCCCCCAAGTGTTTGAGTGTTGAAGTATGAAGCCTCGAGCACTTGATAGTCTCTTTCATTGGTCCTTTTCCTGAAAAGGAAACACATACGGGACTTGGAGGTGCGATTATAGATGAAGACTGCTTAACCCGTTTATATTTCTATCAGAATAATTGTAACCCTGGGCTAGGAATTTTAGTTTACTGTATTTTGCCTTATAGGTCGTGACTCATCATTTAGTACGGATTAGCGTTTTGCCTATCATCTAAAATCGTTAGTAAAATTTTAACAATTAGAAAAATAAAATTTAACATGGTGATACCTGACCGTGGGTTTTTCAAAAGAAGTAGTATCTCTTCAAATGAATATCATTCTAATGTGAAGGAAGCACCTTCCCGTCCATTGTTTCCAATTCATATGCTGTTTTTCCTGCAATATCACGAACTCTGTAGGGTCCTTTCCAGGTTGAGCTTAGTTTACCTGCGTTGGCTGCCTTTATCAATTGAAAAACATTTTTAAGCACGAAGTCCCCAATTTTGAAGTATCGCGGGCGAGCTTTCCTGTTGTAATATCGTTCGATCACTTGTTTTTGTGTTGCAATTCTTATTAACGCAGCTTCTCTCCTGCCTTCCAATACGTCCAAATTGACCCGCATTTCTTCATCATTAGACTCTTGTGCTTCTTGTGAGAATCTTGTGTTTGGTTCTCTTATTTCAACTGGGATTAGTGCCTCAGCTCCATACACCAAAGAGAAGGGTGTTTCACCTGTGCTCGTTTTTTTTGTTGTGCGATATGCCCACAAAACTCCGGGTAACACTTCAGGCCAATTACCATTTGACTCCTCTAATCGCTTTTTTAAATTGTTGATTATGACTTTATTTGTTGATTCTGCTTGCCCATTACCCACTGGGTGATAAGGTGTAGATGTAATCCTTTTAATTTGACAACTCTCAAAAAACTTTGTGACTTGAGCTCCGATAAATTGAGGGCCATTGTCGCACACGATTTCATTTGGTAGACCAAATGAGCAGATGATATTTCGCCAAATAAAATCTTTAACTTCCTTTTCTCGTACCTATTTAAATGCTCCTGCCTCCACCCATTTAGTGAAATAATCAGTAAGTACGAGAAGAAATTTTACCTGTCCTTTTGCTTGAGGTAATGGTCCTACTATATCCATTCCCCATTTCATAAACGGCCACGGCACAATGACTGGATGTAATAATCCTGCTTGCCTGTGCATATTGTTACCATACTTCTGGCATTTGTCAAATTATCCACGAAACTTGCCGCTTCTTCTTCCATTTTAGGCCAATAGTACCCTACTCTAATCAAGGTTCTCACCAGTGATCTTCCTCCTGCGTAATTCCCGTAATGCCCCTCATGTATTTCCCTCATCACATACTTATTTTGAGAAGGTCTGAGGCAACTTGCTAAGGGACCACCAAACATTTTACGGTAAAGGTTCCCTTGTTCTAAACAGTAACGAGCATCCTTTTTACGAAGTTTATGTGCTTGTCTCTGGTCATTAGAAACGGTACCGTACTGTAAAAGAGCACAAATTTCGCTCTTCCAATCCTAAGTTAAATTATTAAAATTTACCTCATCCTTATCAGGTTCGAGAACTGAATGAAATAAGTGTATAACTGAGGCGTTTGCATCATTTTCCACATCAGTTGCGGATGCGAGATTGACTAAGGCATCTGCTTCACCATTTTCATCCCTCGATATTTGTATGACCTTCCAAGTTAGGAATTGCCTTATCAATTCACGTACCTTTTCCAAGTACTGTTGCATCCTTACTTCCCTAGCCGTGTAAGTCCCCATCATTTGATTAACCACGAGTTGCGAATCACTTTTGATCACCACTTGATTTATACCAAGTTCTCGTGCCAACTCTAGACCTGCAATCACAGCTTCATACTCCGCTTCATTGTTAGTCATGGAATGGCACTTAATAGCCTTCTAATAGTTTCACCCGTAGGTGGTACTAATACAATTCCTAATCCTGCACCTTTTACATTAGAAGATCCATCAGCGAATAAGGTCCATGTTCGTGGATTAGCCCCATTAAGTATCTGTACTTCTTTTTCTGCTTCTAACTCCATTCTCTGGCTAAAGTCGGCCACGAAATCAGCTAATATCTAGAACTTTATTGTTGTTCTAGGTAGGTACGTGATTTGATATTCACTTAGTTTTATGGCCCATTTGGCTAACCTTCCTGACAATTCATGCTTATCCAATATATTACGTAATGGGTATGCAGTTACCACAACAATGGGATGACATTAAAAATATGGTCTTAACTTTCTAGATGCCATGATTAAATCAAGTGTTAGTTTTTTCAGTTGTGGATATCGTGTCTCTGCATCTAATAAAGATTTCCTACCATAGTAGATAAGAGATTGTTTACCTTGTTCTTCTCGAACCAAAACCATGCTTACCGCAACTTCTGAAATAGCAAGGTAGATGAAAAGTCTCTCCCCAGCCTTTGATTTTGCTAACAAATGTGGATTTGATAAGTAAGTCTTCAAATCTCTAAGTTCATGTTAACACTCCTCATCCCACACAAAATGATCCTGCTTTTTTAAGGGTCGAGAAGAATTTAAAACATTTTTTCCGATGATTTAAAAATGAATCTTCCCAAATCTGCAATTCTTCCTGTTAGTCTTTGTACTTCTTTCTTGTTTGAAACTATATCTGGGATTTCTTCAATGGCCTTAATCTGTGAAGGATTCACTTCAATACCACAGTTAGAAACAAGAAAACCTAAAAACTTACCTGATGCCACACCAAATGCACATTTTTCTGGATTCAACTTCATGTTATATTTTTGTAAAATTTTAAACGTGTCAGACATGTGCGATATATGATCTTCTGAATGTTGAGTCTTAACTAGCATATCATCTATATATACCTTCATGGTCTTACCTAAATGTTCTTGAAATATTTGGGTAACTAACCTCTGATACATTGCACCTGCATTCTTAAGACCAAAGGGCATTACCTTATAACAGTAAGCCCCTCTGTCTATTATGAAAGAAGTTTTTTCCTCATCTCCTGGATCCATCTTGATTTGATTATTGCCTGAATATGCATCTAAAAAACTTAATAGCTCATGCCTTGCAGTAGCATCAATTAATTGATCTATGTGCGGTAAAGGGAAAGAATCTTTTGGACAGGCTTTATTAAGGTCTGTGTAATCTACACAGACTCGCTACTTACCATTCTTCTTAGGAACCACAACAGTGTTAGCTAACTAGTCACGATATTTTACCTCACGAATAGAACCAATTTTCAGCAATTTTTGAACTTCTTCTTGAATCACCTTATTCTTGAAAGTTCCTTGCTTTCTTTTCTTTTGCTTGATTGGAGAGTATGATGGATCTTCGTTTAGTTTATGAGTCATGACCTGCGGTGGTATCCCTGTCATGTCAGAATGGGACCAAGCAAAAAAATCTGCGTTAGCTTTTAAAAATTTAATTAACTTACGCTTTACCTCCGGGCTGAGATTGGCTCCTATATTCACTTTCCTCTCGGGCCAGCGTATAAATAAAACCACAGCCTTTAACTCTTCTATCGTTGTTTTGATGTTCTTGTTCTCCTTTGGTTCTTGAATGGTATCAGGTCTTGAATCCATATCTATTTTTCCTTGCTCAGTTGATGTTGACATCATGTTACCATCAACTAAGTCCTGTAATTGCTATTTGTCTCCACCCTGAATAGTTGAATCTGCAACGGAATTGATGCTCCTGGATGTTTGTTGGTCGCCTTTAATTTGACATATCCCCCATGGTGATGGAAATTTAATAACCTGATGTAAGGTTAATGGTACAACATCCATGTCATGGATCCATGGCCTCCCAAGAATCATGTTATAAGTCATTTATATATCTACAACTTGAAATTTGGTATCTTTGACAACGCCTTCTGTGAATGTAGTAAGGATTTCTTCTCCTTTTGTTACAACACTAGAGTTGTCAAATACCGACAAAGTATGCGCTTTTGGAATCAATTTATCCTCAGCTTGCATCTTGCGCAATACTCGTATCAAAATAATATTCACAGAACTGCCTGGATCAATCAAAACTCATTTCACGTTAGTGTCATGTACAAGTAAAGATATTACCAATGCATCGTTATGTGGAGTTAAGAGACCCTCAGCATCTGCATCGTTGAATGTAATATTCTCTTCTTCTATTACATGTCGCAACCGCTTCCCACGAGTGATTGATATCTTGGAAGTTTTATTAGCTGCGATATATGAAACGCCATTGATATCTTCACCCCCACTTATAACATTGACGGTTCTTTTGGGCGAGGGCAGTTTCGGAGGCTCATGTCTGTTCTTCATATATGTTTGTTTACCCTTTTCACTAAATAGCTCAGTAAGATACCCTTGCTTTAACAAATGATCAACTTCGCCCTGTGAAAATCTACAATCTGCGATTTTATGCCTGCGGTTGTAGTAAAATTCATACCAATAATCAGGGTTTCGTCTGTTTGGATTTGATCTCATCTCCCTTGGCCATCGTACCTTGTCTCCCATGCTTCTTAAAACAGCTATGAGCTCAGAGGTGCTTATATTAAAATTGTAACCACCAAACCTTGCTTTTAAACTTCCATCATTGTCTCGTGGTCCATGTGAGTTCCGATCATTTCCAAACCTTGATGAAGAGCCTGATTCCCTGTTTCTAAATTTGTGATTGTACCTTTGATTATCTTGCCTTGACCATTGTCACACCTCTTTTTTACGGCGCTTACACCCTGGCGAAGGGATATAATAAGCATAAAAGAGTTTTTTCAATTAAAGGACGGCCGGAATGGGATTGGTTATTTAAATTTTTCAGAGTCGCCACTTGAGAATATAATGGTGTCT
>MU703914.1:7618-50618 GCA_026770625.1 Nicotiana glauca
AGAGAGAGAGAGAGAGAGAGAGACACGAAATTGTTTTGAGCCATTCATTATTTCATTGTTCTGAATTCGAATGGTGTTCGATATTTGTTTTAAAATTCAACTAATTCGAATCCCCTATTGGAAATCCAGCTTTAACATATATTATTCCAAAAGTATAAATAAAAAAGTACACCTACAAATTATTTTATTGTATATTAGAAAGTTTGAAAATTCTTGGCATGATGATCATCCATGGTGAAGCAGGCATACCCCTTTTTCCTCTTCTTCTCCATGGTAGTAAAGGAAAAAAGTAGTTTACAGACTAAATTAATATTTAACATAAATACATAAGAAATGTAATAAACATGATTAAAGTTTTTGAGGAAAAAATTACAAATGAAAAATAATAAATACGCAAGAAGGAAAAGGGAAAAGAAAAGGTAAACTGGATCCATTGGCTCCGGATTGAAGTCTGTCGTGCTTCGCTACTTTTATTTTCTTTTATTACATTATGCATGAAAACCATAAGAGACAATCTTATATTCAACTATTATCATATTTGTACCTCATAATATTAAAATTAATATAATTAAAAATAGTATATTCCTTATCAAATCATTGTTCACCTTTTCATCTTCCGAGGATATACTATTAATATTTTCGAGTTCAATCACCAGATTGCTAAACGTGATCATCTTTCATCATTTTTAACGTGCACATTTTTCATTTATATAATTTTTAAAAATTTTGCACTAATTAATATAAAATATACGTGCGATGCACGTGATCAGAAACTAGTTTAATTGAATGCATGGAATAATTCACAAATCGGTGTAATCTATATATTATATAAAGCACGAAGGCCCTTAGCGAAATGTCGCTCGCCTTTTTTAACCTTTAAAAATAGAGTCTACATTGGATAAAATAATTATTTGGTTATTTTCCTAATATGTAGGAATACTCATTTAATTATTTTCCTTATATGTATGAATACTCATTTAATTATTTTCCTTATATGTACGAAAACTAATTTAATTATTTTTCTAATATTTAAGACTACAAAATCAACTAAATTTTATATATTACATTGTCACGACCCAATTCCCAAATCCGGTCGTGATGGCGCCTCTCGTGAAGACAAGGCCAGCCAAAAAAACAACAATGCCTCATTTAACAGTTAATAAACATAAATGAATGAATAATACGACTTAATGGCATTAATAACTGATATTTACCACCCAACACAACCCGACTGGGATGTCACAAGTCACGAGTATCTAAAGAAAACCTGGACACAATTACATGGCCAATAATATACAAAAATAAATTTCGAAATTCTAAAGAAATGTCCGGTGCCGCGAACGCTGGCGGTCACCTTGCTCAGCTTCAATAGTCATACCTTCAATCGGCTAGTAACCCGCTACCGGGTGAACAATACCTGCAACTGCACGCGAGGTGCAAGGAGTAAAGTGAGTACTCCAACTCAGTGAGTAATAAGAGTAAATAACAACTGAGCGGCAAGAAATCACGTAAGAGCACTCCATTATGCTATATAGGGCAGTACAACCCTTTGAGAAAAACAGTAAAACCGTGAAAATCCTTTAGAAATATCTGGTTCAGTTAAAAACCTCTTTTAAAAATATCCTTTTTCCAACAGTCAAGCATATGAATGCGATATCAGATAGTCCAAGTCAGCACATAAGTCAGCCCCTTTGGCACAACATTCCACCAACAAATAACACCAGGGTATCTGGTAAGCAATGCACGAAGTAGCATGGATGCCAACAAAATGAGAGTGCTGAATCTCATGACACGTAGTACAAACATGAACCAATGCATGAATGCGATGCAATGCACATGACCGCTGCGGCGCACAACCCGATCCATTTGGGTACCTGTGCTCACTGTGGGGGTTCAGACTCCGGAGGGACTCCTACAGCCCAAGCGCAATATCAATATCACATCGCTGCGGTGCGCAACTCGATCCATCCTCAGTCCAGGAATGCACATATAATACTGTTGCGGTATGCACCCCGATCCATGCTCAATCCAGAAATGCACATAAGCCACTAGGGCAATATTCAAATAATAGTTCTTAGTTCAAAACGTCAGTAACATATCATTTAAGTTTTCAAATCATGAAAAATGGCCGAATTTGCAAAACAACATTAAAACCCTAGACCGAGATCAAATAGTATGCAAAAATAATGCGAAAATAGCAATATCAATCCCTGAATGATTCACATAGTTGGCACGAATCCCAAACATGGCAATCAGTCCAAATTATGATGATAACAATTAGTTTCAACCAAATTCGTAGTAATTTCATCATGCGGGACGGACCAAGTCACAATCCCCAATGGTGCTCTACCCCAGGCTCGCTATTCGGTGTGCAAGTCACCTCAATACAGCACTATGATGTGCAAATCCGGGGTTTCAAACCCTCAGGATATCATTTACAAGTATTACTCACCTCGAATCGGCGAAATCTCAAGCTCGCGATGCCTTTGCCCCTCAATTCGGCCACCTTGCGCGTCGAATCTAACCAAAATCAAAGCGAATACATCACACTATGCCAAGGGAACAATACCCAATCGAAAACAATCAAAATATAGCAAAAATCTCGAAACTAGCAAAATCCGAGCCCCGGGCCCGCTTCTCGAAAAATTACAAAACTCACATTACCGGATTCCTCGTCTCGCCAAGAGTCCATACATACTAAGAACTCCCAAATCCGAGCTCAAATGACCTATCAAATCCCAATTTGAAATATCAAAAGTCAAGCCCTAATTCATAAGTTTTAGGCTCAATTTCCATGAATTTCCAGGCCAATTTCACAATATAACCATGTTTTTAGTTCGTAGAACTTACCTCCAGTAAACTCTAGTCGAAACCCTCTTCAATGGCTCCCAAAAAGCACCCAAGATGCTCAACAATGGAGGAAAATAACCCCCAAGTTGCGGATGAAAAGTCATTTTAAAACCTTTCTGTGAACAGTCATTTTCGCATCTGCGGTGTCCAACCCGCTTCTGCGACAACCGCTTCTGCGGTTTTCACTAACTTGCCCAGGACCGCTTCTACGGTCCAATTCCGCTTCTGCGGTGACCGCATTTTCGGACCAATGTTCGCTTCTGCAGGAACTACCTCGAGGCCTCAAACCGCACCTGCGACCTCCCTACCGCATCTGCGGAACCGCTTCTGCGGTCCCTTTTCCGCAGATGCAGAACTACCAGATATCAGAACCATCAGCAATCACAGAAGTCCAAAATTCACCCCGTGGGCCATCCGAAACCACCCCGAGGCCCCCCGGACCACAACCAAAAATACCAATATATCCTAAGACATAATGCGAACTTGTTCCAATCATCAAAACACATCGAACAACACTAAAATCATCAATTCTCATCGGATTCAAGTCTAAGTTCTTTAAAAACTTCCAAAACACGCATTCGATCTAAACCCGACCAAAACACTTCCGAATGACCTGAAACTTTACAGACATGTCCAAAATCACCTAACGGAGCTACTGCAACTCTCGGAATCCCATTCCGACCCTCGGATCAAAATCTCACCTATCAACTGGATTTCGCCAAAATACTAACTTCGCCAATTCAAGCCTAATTCTACACCAGACCTTTAAAATCAATTCTGATCATGCTCCTAAGTCACAAATCATCCCCCTAAGCTAACCGAATCTCCGGAAATTACTTCCGAGCCCTCTAACTCGATAGTCAATATTCGATTGACTTTTCCAACTTAAGCTTTCCTTAAAGAGACTAAGTGCCTCATTTCTTATAAAAACCGATCCAAGTCAACTCTCACACACCACATACCGATAATGAGATGTTAAGAAGCAATAAATGGGAAAAATGGAGCAGTAACACATGAGAAGACGGGTCGGGTCGTCACATTCTCCTCAACTTAAACAATCGCTCATCCTCGAGCGTACCTAGAGTTGTCCTAGAAGCCAACCAATAGCTAAATGACCTTACCAAGCATATACCCGGGGTGATCCCACGTCACCCTATCTCTTATAGGTCCGACAACACAATATAGCTGAAATTTTACGGTCCATCTAAACCATAAAACGTAGGACCGCATTGCGCTTTCCAAAAATTATACACAAGATCAGAACCTCACATCTATATTCAAAATGAATTCGAACCAGCTGTAATAACCTATACCTGCAACCTCCGTGAAATCACATGATATACCACATAATCCAAGCGCTCGAAACGATAACTTCTATTCACAGTAACTACCCACAACAACCAAATACCGATAGAAAACCTCTTATTTATCTAAAATCTTACTCCAACACTTTCATATATACTGCCAACGAAAAATAAAACATGTGATAGACCGTAACCCTTTTTTTCAGATCAACCATTCATAAGGCCACTTCCCATTAGACTAATACCATGACAGCCAAACTTCGATATTATCCTTCTGACAAGCTGACATCAAATCTGCTCGTATTCATTAATGACTACAATGATCACTTCGAATCCAACATACCACTCTAGTGATATGACACCTCAATACAGGCCTAAGCCACAACTTGCATAATACGCGCACCATTAAGAAACGATATGAACATACTCAAATCATGACGAATGACTCAAACGGAAGAGTTGTACCTCAAGCTCATCAATACCGTCACAACACATAGCTGAGAACCCGTCTCACATCATAGAAATAGAGCACCCGAATCCTCCTCGAAAGGTCATAACTTCGCATGGCCTCGCCACAGCGCGCGATCCTATGCAAACACTGTTACACATGAAACAGCTCAAGTTACCATGCTCAAAATAGACAGCAACGCACAGATTGATGTCTGAAACCAAGCAATCCATCACACCCACGGTGAAGCAAGTAATATACACTATTCAATCCTGAAAGGACACAACCGATGCGCTATTCGCCGAGCAACACCCAATATGGACTTTCCACAGAAACCAGGAAGCAAGGCATACAAAGTAACATATGGAAAACTATTCTCAATATCACACTGTTGCAGCGTGCAACCTGATCCAGATAACATACCCATGGCGGCATGCCACCCGATCCACACAAATATCTCACATAGGGAGATGCACATCGAGCCAAATTTGCTCATTATAACAAAATACCGAGTATCGGTCGTAAGCATACTGAGTGCATAATGGTATCTACATATAGTGTTGTAAGCTACAAAACTCAAACACAACTGAGGTCCCCCCCTCAACTTCCACTATGAATATCGATATCACCGCACTATATGTGCCCACAGTCCGAAAATCATAACACCTCACAGCACAGAAAAAGAATCTCATAGATCTCCCTAGATCACTAGCAAGTTCAATAACGATCGAATCAGCTTATCCTTCATCAATACAATTCGGAGCCAACCAAGCCAACTCAAGCGAAACACGTATCCAATCAGCTTACCAACAAACTCATTACCAAGAAGCCTAAAGCTGCTCCTTCCACTACTATAACTCATACCGGAGCCGTACGATACGGTGCCCGACACCAAATCAATACCGAAATCCACAATCTCGCCCGGCAACATGCCCGGCCATAAGGAACGCATCCGAAAAAGTCTCTCAATATCGGAACTGAATCAATGGTAGAAACCTCTATACTGACATCAGTCACGAAGGCCCAATTAAGGAAAGCAATCTCTCCCAGCCGTCCGCTGGTCTTTGGAGTACAACCATTCTACACCCCAATAAAAGAAAGATTCACTCGGGCTTCCAAACCCCAATAGCCGTTAACGGTACCAATACACACGATCCACAAACACTACATAGCCTGAACATGAGAACTCCCAATTTCCAACTCCATATAGCACATGAATCACTGTACCTGATCCCAAATTCCGCAGTATAAATACCTATCACACCTCGAGTACCCAATCATTCCACGAAAGATATTCTAAAATTCCCCTATGCCATCAAACAAACTCAGATATCAGCAGTCGATCTAGCAATAAAGTGCCACAATACTACCGAAGTATCATCAGTCTAATCACATTACCCTCCTTTCGAGACATATACTCTCGTCAAATCACTTCCAATTAGCAGTACCATTTCCTTGATTACTTGAGGCTACCCGTTGCCTAAGAATTTTATGAACTTCTTTTCAGAACTGAACTGTAACTCATCTAGCCAAGACCTTCCGTCAATCCCATCTAGAAGAAGAATCATTACATATTCCATGCTTCACTTACCCATAGAAAATATATACATCTCCAAACCACGGTAAAACTCAACAAGTGCTCTCTCCCATTTCCATCTATTAAATTTCCTTTCTGATTCATCATCAACTTGATATTTCTCCCTCGCTGTAGCATCACAATGCCTCTATCCAGGCCTACCACATGAGACTCGAACATAAGACCACACTATCTAAGACCCATAGGCCACCAAATACTCTCTCAGCTGTCTCCCAGAGATACGTCATTCCAGAATACTTTACCCCGAAGAACTTCCTATGACTCTGAATTCATTACCATTATTTCCTAGATACTGATACATAGAATCCCATGATTAACATAAAATACCACAAGTATCGATCTTTTCTAATGAAAACACAGTCTCCAGCCACATACACAACCTTAAGACACCTGATTATTACATGCAAAAATCTTGAACACATTAGAATCATTCTCGAAAGTCATTCACTCTTATTCGACTGCAAATTACCTGACTCAATGAACAGAACCACTCGTGCCTTATTAGCACTCTGACACCGCAGGATATGATCTCATTCCAATACAAACAAACATCTTCCTTCTCTATACACTGAGCACTGTTTACTAACAACAGCTCAAGACATCCTATTATTTGCACACATCTACGAGGCATCATATAACCTTTATCAAAATTTTCCTTCGCATGTGCCATCCTCGGCTCATTTTCTGCAACCACAATTGATCCGCCAGCATACCTCGAAACGGAACCAACATAGTACATAACTGTGCGATCATCTAATCAACAACAACCTCCCCAACTTGGCTCGAAGCTATCTATCAGGACACACTCGATAACCCATAATGCTTTTACCCTAATGATGCCACAATATCATAATGAGATTAAACTCAAATTACCTACTGCTTAATGAAAACACAGATCATGTAGTGCTGTAATCCTCGACAAATCTCGCATTCATCCCCACATCAGTTGTGTCCACCCTCTTGAGCGACCCAAATTTATCAAATTTCAATACGTACTCTTCAATTACACATGAGTTCTTCTAACAATATACATAAGAATCGTACCACTTAAGAACACTCCGCAAGAGATAACCCACCTGCTTCGTCTCAGTTTAGTATTTCAGCACACCTTCCACCATCATACGTATAACACAGCCATTTAGTCTTCCTGAGTCTGAAATCATACCGCCACACGTAATGTACTTCACTTCCCAACTAGGAGACACAAAATTATTTTCCACGCGCCTATAATTCGGGATACACATTAATCACAATAGGAATCGAACACTTAACAGTTCATCTATTATCTAGCAGACTTCTTCGTCACTACCAAGTCATATAGATACATCTTGGAGTACTAACATACTCATCCCATGGATATCCAACTGCCATTCTGACTAATTGGGACAATACCGAACATATAATTTCAAAACACTTGCTCACACAATCAGCACCTCAGTGCTCAAACCATGGCAAAGATTCAGCCTCAAGTCTTCCAAACTGGCCCAACATCAAACTCACTGAGATTACATCTCGCCCCTTGATCAGGGAATCACAAGCCATCAAGGCACATCTGATGCTGAGCGCTTAGGTGCGCATACAAACGTGTGGAAGGAATTTCAAAAGTTATATCTCAAGTTGAATAAAGTACGCACGATAAGAATTCCAAGAAAGTGAAGTTTTCCAAAAGGTTTTGTAGCCTCTCGAGAATAAATATAGACGTCTCCGTACCGATCGGTGAGACTCTACTAAACCTACTCATGACTCGCGAGACCTAGTAACCTAGGCTCTGATACCAACTTGTCACGACCCAATTCCCAAACCCGGTCGTGATGGCACCTCTCGTGAAGACAAGGCCAGCCAAAAGAACAACAATGTCTCATTTAACAGTTAATAAACATAAATGAATGAATAATACGACTTAATGGAATTAATAACTGATATTTACCACCCAACACAACCCGACCGGGGTGTCACAAGTCACAAGCATCTAAAGAAAACCTGGACACAACTACATGGCCAATAATTTCGGAATTCTAAAGACAACGTCCGGTGCCGCGAACGCTGGCGGTCACCTTGCTCAACTTCAATAGTCATACCTTCAATCAGCTAGTAACCCGCTACCGGGTGAACAATACCTGCAACTGCACGCGAGGTGTAGGGAGTAAAGTGAGTACTCCAACTCAGTGAGTAATAAGAGTAAATAATAACTGAGCGGCAAGAAATCACGTAAGAGCACTCCATCATGCTATATAGGCCAGTACAACCCTTTGAGAAAACAGTAAAACCGTGAAAATCCTTTAGAAATATCTGGTTCAGTTAAAAACCTCTTTTGAAAATATCCTTTTTCCAACAGTCAAGCATATGAATGCGATAGCAGATAGTCCAAGTCAGCACATAAGTCAGCCCCTTGGGCACAACATTCCACCAACAAATAACACCAGGGTATCTGGTATGCAATGCACGAAGTAGCATGGATGCCAATGAAATGAGAGTACTGAATGTTATGACACGTAGTACAAATAGGAACCAATGCATGAATGCGATGCAATGCACATGACTGCAGCGGTGCGCAGCCCAATCCATTTGGGTACCCGCGCTCACTGTGGGGGTTCAGACTCCGGAGGAGCTTCTACAGCCCAAGCGCAATATCAATATCATACTGTTGTGGTGCGCAGCCTGATTCATCCTCAGTCCAGGAATACATATATAACATTGTTGCAGTACGCAGCCCGATCCATGCTCAATCCAGAAATGCACATAAGCTACTAGGGCAATATTCAAATAACAGTTCTCAGTTCAAACCGTCAGTAACATATCATTTAAGTTTTCAAATCATAAAAAATGACCGAATTTGCAAAACAACATTAAAACCCTATACCTAGATCAAATAGTATGCAAAAATAATGCGAAAACATCGATATCAATCCCTGAAGGATTCACATAGTTGGCACGAAGCCCAAACATGGCAATCAGTCCAAATTATGATGATAACAAGTAGTTTCAGCCAAATTCGTAGTAATTTCATCATTCGGGATGGACCAAGTCACAATCCCCAACGGTGCTCTACCCCACACTCGCTATCCGGTGTTCAAGTCACCTCAATACAGCACTGTGATGTGCAAATCCGGGGTTTCAAACCCTCAGGATATCATTTACCAGTATTACTCACCTTGAACCGGCAAAATCTCAAGCTCGCGATGCCTTTACCCCTCAATTCGGCCTCCTTGCGTGTCGAATCTAACCAAAATTAGATCGAATATATCACACTACGCCATGGGAACAATACCCAATCGAAAACAATCAAAATATAGCAAAAATCTCGAAACTAGCAAAACCCGAGCCCCGGGTCCGCTTCTTGAAAAATTACAAAATCACATTACCGGATTCCTCGTCTCGCCACGAGTCCATACATACCAAGAACTCCGAAATCCGAGCTCAAATGACCTATCAAATTTCAATTTGAAATATCAAAATTCAAGCCCTCATTCATAAGTTTTAGGCTCAATTTCCATGAATTTCCAGGCCAATTTCACAATATAACAATGTTTTTAGTTCGTAGAACTTACCTCCAGTAAACTCCAGTCGAAACCCTCTTCAATGGCTCCCAAAAAGCTCTCAAGATGCTCAACAATGGAGGAAAATAACCCCCAAGTCGCGGATGAAATGTCATTTTAAAACCCCTCTGTGAACAGTCATTTTTTCATCTACGGTGTCCAACCTGCTTCTGCGACTATCGCTTCTACGGTTTTCTATCCGCTTCTACGGTTTTCACTAACTCGCCCATGACCGCTTCTACGGTCCAATTCTGATTCTGTGGTGACCGCATTTTCGGACCAACGTCCGCTTCTGCGGGAACTGCCTCGAGGCCTCAAACTGCACCTGCGACCTCCCTACCGCATTTGCGGAACCGCTTCTGCGGTCCCTTTTCCGCAGATGCGAAAATACCAGATATCAGAACCATCAGCAATCACAGAAGTCCAAAATTTACCCTGTGGGCCATCCGAAACCACCCCGAAGCCCCCGGGACCTCAATCAAAAATACCAATACATCCTAAAACATAATGCGAACTTGTTCCATTCATCAAAACACATCGAACAATACTAAAATCATCAATTCTCATCAGATTCAAGCCTAAGTTCTTTAAAAACTTTCGAAACACGCATTCGATCAAAACCCGACCAAAACACTTCCGAATGACCTGAAACTTTACAGACATGTCCAAAATCACGTAACAGAGCTACTGCAACTCTCGGAATCCCATTCCGACCCTCGGATCAAAATCTCACCTATCAATCGGATTTCGCCAAAATACTAACTTCACCAATTCAAGCCTAATTCTACACCGGACCTCCAAAATCAATTCCGATCATGCTCCTAAGTCACAAATCATCTCCCGAAGCTAACCGAATCACCGAAAATCACATCCGAGCCCTCTAACTCGATAGTCAATATTCGATTGACTTTTCCAACTTAAGCTTTCTTAAAAAGACTAAGTGTCTCATTTCTTATCAAAACCGATCCGAGTCAACTCTCACACACCCCTTACCGATAATGAAATATTAAGAAGCAATAAACGGGAAAAATAGAGCAGTAACACATGAGACGACGGGTCGAGTCGTCACATACATTCTTCCTTATTTGGATTACGTAGAAAATTTTTGATATTTAAAACATCAAAAATATTAACATTTTATTTTATATAAATTTTTACACTTAAATTATATATAGATGGCAAGAAAATGAAAGAATTAAAACTACTAACCAAATAGGACGTAACCACTTGGTGTTTAGAAGTTTATCCCTTTCAACATATACCAAGAATTCAATGAAAAAAGAAAGAGGACGTACGACGTTCTTGGAATATGACGGAGTGACTTTTTTTATGTTTTGATTTAGGTGAAAATCTTTTATATACTAAACTAATTTAAAATATATAAAACTATTTCCCACTCATTTGATTCTCTTATAATTTGACAAAAGAATTTTCATTCGATAAAATATAATTATGTCCGATTATTTAAAATTTGGTATGACCTAATATTAGAATTTAAATAAATAAAATATAATTATCTTTTATTGATAAAAATAAATAATTAAGTATTTGGAATAGCTAATTAGCAAAAAAATTAATTTAATTATTTTTCAAATTTCATCATACAAGTGAAACTATCTTCAAGTTGACAAAAGTCTTGGTTTAAATAGATATATTTCAATAAAATAGACCACCGATGATGAAAGAAATTAGAAAATAAAGTTGAATCATTTATAATTATTTTTTATTGCTAAAAATAAATAATTAAGTATTTGAAATAGCTAATTAGAAATAAAATTAATTCCATTATTTTTCAAATTCATCATACAAGTAAAACTATATTCATGTTGACAAAAATCTTGGCTTAAATGGATATATTTCAATAAAAAAGACCACTGATGATGAAAGAAATTAAAAAATAAAGCTGAATCAACTATAATATAGTATTAAAAATTAACTTGGTTAAAATTCAAAATAGATGAAATAAGAATGAAATAATAAGTATTCAATACAAGTTGATATTTATTATTATATTTTATTTTTCATTTATTCACTAAATGGCCCTCTAAAGGTTTATTTATACGTAATAAGTTATTGGTTGTAAAATACACATTCAGCATTAGTTAGTTGTAGACCTTACATCGTTGGACAAGAATTAGTCATATTTAGATAAGCAAGGTTCGTCTCGACACACGTTAAGCAAGGTCTGTTAACTTGCACTGGTGGAGATGGCGAGACAAAAGAAAGAAGAACACCATAGCTAAGAAATCGATAGTAGACGAGGAAGATAAGGCAGAGGATGAAGATACCAGACTAGTCACACCAGAAACGGGTATTCCCCAAGCTTTAGATTCAGTGCAACTGTTCCATTGGATGAAAGGCATGGGGAGTTCTCCAACTGTTATGCATGGACAATAGAGGAAGAAATCGGAGGAACCGATGGCAATGCAAGCACAGGCAGATAGGATAGTGAAGAATCCTGCAGATCCCGCACCAAATGAGACGGAAATGGCAAAAGCAGCTAGGAAACTTATGTTCTCAAATCAGAAGCCAAATTCTAAGGGAGCAGAGGTAACCCTAGCTGAAGTGGTTAAAGGTAACAGATCTCAACGACAGGGGATGCAATTGGAGTATTACCCCCCAATTGTCAAGGATGGAGTGAAGATGGTTAGATTGAATCAAGTTGAAGTCAATGAGCAAATTCAGAAATTGCAAGCATCGCTAATTGGGTATGTATTGGGTGGTAATCCATCGTTTAAAGACATGCTTAAGTTTGTGTATGGTGTGTGGAACTTTGTAGCAACTCCACAAGTTTTCCTACATGATGAGGGATATTTTATTTTTAAATTTGAATCGGAAGATGATAAGAAGTTAGTTATACAGAAAAGACCATATACTTTTAATAATCGACCAATAATATTGAAGCAATGGGAACCTAAATTCCAAATGAGTTAGGAGAAAACCAGCAACATTCCAATTTGGGTGATGTTCCCAGGGCTGCTAGTAGAGTATTGGACAAAGGAAAATTTAGGTCGAATAGCAAGCTGTATTAGGAAACCTATATGATCTGATAGGCTAACTGAAGAAAGTGAAAGAATTTCTTATGCTAGGATGTTGATTGAAATGGATATATCACAGGAGTTGCCAAATGTATTGGTAATTGAAGAAGAAGTGGGTATATACAGGAAACAAGTACCAGAGTATGAATGGAAATCAGACTTCTGTGATGTCTGCTTCAAAATAGGCAAACATGAAGTCAATTATGAAAAATCCCCAAGTGAGAAACAAAAATACAGAGAAGAGAAATAGAATAGACAAGTTGGAATGAAGCAACAAAGAAGATGCAATGGAAAGTAAAAGCCATAGTGGAACAAGGAGGAATAGCAAAGGTGCAGGAACAAAAGGTACAGGAAAAAGCAATATCTCCGAATAAGAAAATGTCTGATCAGAGGAAGGAACAACAAGAAAGTCAGACCAGTGAAACTCAAGAGGAGACATTTCAACCACAGTAAAGATCTAAAGGAAAGCAAAAGATGAAGGAAAGAAACAAAACAGTATTGAATGGTCATGAAATAAAAAAGCTGTTAATGACTAACAGATACAGTACATTGAGAATACAAGAGCCTAGCAGCACTATTAGAAGGGCTGAAGGGATTGACCTCAATGAGGAAAGTCCCCCATGATAATAAGTGCATGGAATATAAGAGGGTTGAATAAGCCCTATAAGCAGAGAGAACTCACGGCCTGTCTGCTGAAAAATAAAATTACTCTACTAGGCTGCCTTGAGACAAAGATAAAGCCTAGGAATGTTAGTAAAGTTAAAAGGAAGTTTGGAAATGACTGGCAGATATATTCAGATGAATAGATAAAGCCTATTGGTAGACTATGGTTATTCTGGAAAGATGCTAAGGTGCAGATCAACATCATGATGGTCACTACTCAAGTACTCCTTTGTCAAGTGAAGGATAAGGACTCCCAATTTGAATATTGTATTACATTTGTGTATGGCAAGAACAAGTTAAGGAAGGAACTATGGGATCAACTAAGGATGTTTTATAGTAATATGTATGAGTCTTGGTCGGTGATAGGAGACTTCAACAGTGTTTTATCTGTCAATGATAGAATAAATGGTCAGCCTATACATCAAAATGAGATAGTAGATTTTCAGAATTGTATAAAGGATATTGGAGTGGAGCAATTGAATAGAAAAGGATGTCAGTGGTCGTGGTGCAACAAAAGAGATGATGGAGAAAGAATATACAGTAACATTGATTGGGTGTTTGGAAATGCATCTTGGTTTACTAAATATAGTAGTTTATAAGCTGTTTATGAGATACTAGGTATTTCAAACCACTATCCTATCAAAATAAATACTGAGGTGATAAGAAGTCACTTGAAGAAACCTTTTAGACTATATAATGTACTGATAAACCTAAAGGAATTTCAAGAGAGTGTGAAAGAGATATGGAACCAAAGAATTGAAGGGCATACTATGCATTCCATATGGACCAAACTACAAAGAATACAGGACATAGCAAAGCTGATGAATAAAGAGATGAACTCATTAGAAAAGAAGGTGGAGAAAATCAGAATGGAGTTGCAGAATGTCCAAAAACAGATTGACAATGATCCTCTGAATCAACAGCTAATTGAACAGGAAAAGGAAATGATAATGCAAGCAAAAAAATGGGAGGGAATACATGAACAAGTGTTAAGGCAAAAATCTAGAGCAGTGTGCATAAAAGCAGGTGACAGAAATTCCAAACTTTTTCATGCTCAGCTAAAGAACAGGCAGGCTAGAAACAGACTTGCTTCCATTTGTAATGAACAGGGAGAAAGAGTAACAGAACCAAAGCAGATTGAAGATGAGTTCAAAAGCTTCTTTCAGAACTTACTGGGCTGTGCAACAACTAAACTAACATGCATTGAGCTAGACATAGCTAGGAATGGACATTGTCTCACAAAAGGGCAACAGAAGATGCTGAGTTGTAAAATAACAAGAGAAGATGTTGATAAAGCTGTGAAGGAGTTACCAAATGACAAAGCACCAGGGATAGATGGTTTTACTGCAGAATTTTTAAGGAATACTGGTCTACTATTAGGGATGAGGTCAGAACAGTTGTACTAGAATTCTTTAGCAATGGGAGGCTCTTGAAGAGTGTTAACTGTATAACATTAACACTGATCCCAAAGGTAGCCATCCCAAACTCAGTTAAAGAGTTTAGATCTATTGCATGTTGCACAACTATATACAAGATCATATCAAGAATCGTCACAGCAAAATTGAAACTGGTGGTAGACTCAATTGTAGGAGAATCATAGTCAGCTTTTATAGAAGGAAGGAACATACTAGACAATGTGATCATAGCACATGAGATGGTTAAAGGGTATAATAAGAAAGGAGTGTCACCAAGATGCTGTATCAAGATAGATATCAGGAAAGCCTATGTTTCAGTTGAATGGCCTTTCCTTAGAATGATATTGATAGAGTATGGTTTGCCTGTGAAGTTTTTAGAGCTGATTATGGTATGCGTAACTACTGTTAGTTATTCTTTGATCCTAAATGGAGGGTTAACAAACAGATTCCAAGGGAAGAAAGGACTAAGGCAAGGAGACCCAATGTCTCCTTACCTTTTTGTGCTTGTGATGGAGTACCTGAACAGAGCTCTAAAGAAGTTAAAAGACAATCCAGATTTCAATCATCATCCAAGGTGCTCCAGGAATAATATTTTTGCAGATGATTTAATTCTTTGTTCAAGAGCAGATGAGGTATCTATCAAATTGATGCTGGAAAGTTTCAACCATTTCTTAGAGGTATCAGGGTTGAAGGCCAGTTTAGAGAAAAGTACCCTATACATTGCAGGTGTTACAAAGGAATTCAAGGAGAGGATACTGAATGAGATGCAGTTTATTGTAGGAGAATTACCATTTCGATATCTTGGTGTTCCACTTTCCTCAAAAAAGCTATTAGTGCAGCAGTGTATGCCCTTGATCGAAAAGATAACAACAAGGATAAATTGCTGGACAACAAACTGGTTATCATATAGTGGAAGGCTACAACTACTGAACAGTGTGATATTTGAGATGCAAACATACTGGGCACAAGTATTTATGTTTCCAAAGAAGATACTTAAGATGATTGTTATAGTGTGTAGAACCTTTTTGTGGACAGGGAAAAGTGATCTTTCAAGGAGAGCATTGGTAGCATGGGATAAAATATGTATGCTAGTGTCAGCAGGAGGATTAAATATATTGGACATCTATGCATGGAACAAAGCTGCATTGTGTAAATTGTTATGGGCCATTAGTGCAAAGAAAGATACACTATGGATTCAATGGGTCCATAGTTATTATGTCAAAGAGAAAGATGTGATGGTAATGAACTCTCCTAAACAAGCCTGTTGGATAGTGATTTTTTTTTTATATTAGGCAATGGTTTCTGGAAAAACACTCAAGAAATGAGCTGGAGCAATACCAAAGAAATGGTAAATTTAGAATTAGAAAACTATATATTGCAATGAGGCCTCAGTTCCAGAAGGTCTGGTGGAAGAATATTACAGCAGGATCGAAAGCAATACCAAAGCATAGCTTCATACTTTGGGTAGCAGCTCTCAGAAAACTAGCCACAGTGGACATGTTAAGAAGATGAGGCAGTATAGTTGACATTGAATGTGTCCTATGTGATACAAATGAGGAAGAATCGATGGAGCACATATGGTTTGGATGCAGATATGCCAAAATAATATGTTATACACTGGTTAATTGGCTGCATGACAAACATCAGATTGGTACATGGGATGATGAGATTAAATGGCTGACAAGCAAAAATCCAAGCAGAACCTGTGGAGAAATACGAGTGTTCTTATTCACAGCCATGGTGTATCATGTTTGGATAGAGAAGAACAACAAAAGATTTCAAGGAAAAACAGTAGAAGCCGACAGAAGATAAAAGACATAGCCCTGGAATTGTACTTGGCTGGACAGAAGGAAAGGAAATGGCAGAAAGAACTAGCAAGACTAAAGAATTATCCTAGTATAGTATAGAATGAGTATAGAAATTGAGGGATAGATGTGTAAACAGAAAATGATAGCTGAGAATGCTCAGAATTGTAATAGATAGAATCTAGTTCTAGAGTAAAAAAAAAAAAACTAGCGGATGTAAATATTATCTCTTGGTTAAATAAATTTTAAGCATTTAACGGAAAAAAAAACCTTACATCGTTACTTAATTATTCATTTTTTTCTATAAACTATATGACCTAGCCGTCCATTCCAATAGCTCTAAAATAAAGATACACTTTTTAATTAGTGTTAATTTGATGATTGTTTGAAGAATTATAATAAAAATATATAACGATTTTGATCATGTTAGATTTAATATTATGTGACAAAAATGACTACAATATTTGTAAGTTTACTCCAAAGGATATGCCCTTCAAATTAATATAAAATATATGTGCTCAATTATTTTATGTGTGAATCAGTTTCTTCTAAAAACTATACGACGACCCTCTTTATTCCAAATTTCTAAAAAAAATATAATTATTCTAATGGCCTTTTGAAGAATCATAATAAAAATATATAATAAATATCGAAATTTAATTATCAAAAACAGATATATCAATCGTTTTAGATTCAATATCATGTTATAGAAATTAATATAATTTTCGTAAGATTTTTCAAAAGATATGCCCTTCAAATTAAGAAGAAATACGTGTTCTCCAATCGAATTATGTATCGATCATTTTACCTTTTAAAAATAAATTTTAGAATTGTTATAAAACTAATTATTTTCAAATATTATGACAAATGGAGTTAATTAATATTAGAATTATTTAAATACTAATTCCACTTAAATAATGATACGTCATATACTCTTTCAAATATAATTCTGAGCCATTCTCTGATGTGTTTGACTAGCTTACTTTAATATTCTTTTTGAATGTCTTTTCTCATTTTCATGGCACTTTGATTTTGTGTTCATCTTAAATTCACGGATTATTAGTTGTTTGTTATATGTGTGAAGTTCTATCCTCAATTTATGTTTTCAATGACTATGTATACTACTGAAATTGAAAAGGAAGCATGCTAACTTTATTTATTAAAAGTGGTATAAATTTTAATTTGAATTATTAACGGATGATTGGCGATTCCTATGAGACGTTTTTTTCTTAATTGAGTTAGTTATAATGTCAATATTAAAGACTATTTTCAGGAAATTATACTTTTATTTCATAACTCAAACACTCATTGAGATAGGATACACGCGCGATGCATGTACCCTGCTTTTTTTATTGTATTGAAAGTAAAATTCTTATTGGATAAAAATTATAATTACAATTAAGTATTTAAAAGTTAGGATGAGTTATCATTAAGATTTGAATCAAAACTAAAAAAAAATATCTTTAATGTTAAGAGCAACCCTAATTAACCAAAAATGTCTTTGATTAACTAATTTGCGAAAAAATTCAAGTCAAACTGTTAATATGCAAACATTAAAAATAATAAGAATTAAACATTAGAAGAAAAAATATATTCTAAGTTAGTTGCCATTAATTAATTTTCTTTCTGGTATTCGTTCAAATAAATGACAACTTCCTATACCTTTCTCTATACAGAGTTACTTATCTTAAAATATTAACTTAGTGTAGACAATTTAAAACTTAGCATTTGATAACTTGATTTGCATGTTTTTTTTTTTTTTTTTTTTTTTTTTTNGTATATTGTATTGATTGACGCTAATTACATGTGCAACGCACGTACACTAAAGCTAGTAGAATTTGAAAAGAATAAAGGTGGAAGAAGAAGAATAGTAGAAAACAATCAAACATACCTCCGCCTTGCTGCTTACAATTGCCTAGATGTAATTGTTTCCTTTTGAATCCACCCTAAAGCCAAAGGTAAATTTTTTAAATTTGTTTTTTATTTTTAGCTTAATATACAAAATATATTTTATACATCTTAACTTATTAAAAAAACTATCCTAATTTTCAGTAAAATTATAGATTTTCTTTAAAATCTATGATTTTACTTTAAACATAATAATCGATTCAATTAGATTCAATTTAGTCGATTCGGTCGGTTTGACACCCAAATTCTGACCTTAATTTTTGTTTTAACTATGACAAACTAGAATAATTTGATATAACACCTAATGAGGATATAAAAGTTTTTCACCCGTGTAACATTATGGGCAAGATCATCTCAGGAAATCTTGACTGATTATAGACAGAGGAGAACATTAAAGAAACGGAAAAGGCCTAAATATATCCCTTTATTTTCAAATATTGTTTATTTGTACCCCTCGTTCTATTATTGGGTTATTTATACCCTTACCGTCATACTATTGGCTTATCTATACCCCTACTGCCATACTTTGAAACTAAAATACCTCTATTTTAAATGGAGTTCCACGTGGCAACACCGGATTAAAACGACTCAATTCCTTTTTTACCCGACCCGTTTTTAAAAAAACCCACAACCCTTATTCTCATTTTTTTCAATTTTTTTTTTTAAATTTTAGTTTTTAAAAAAAGAAAAATATTTTGTTAAAAAAATAAAAAATATTTTTTCTTCTATTTTTACAAATTTATTTTTCCAATTTTTACAAAACAAAATTCTTTTAAAAAACTGAAAAAATGAAAAAAAATATTTTTCAAAAACGAAAATATTTTGTTGAAAATAATTTTTTTAGTTTTTAAAAAATGAAATTGTTTTTTTCTGTTTTTACAAAAAAAATTCAGTTTATACAAATTTATTTTTTCAGTTTTTACAAAATTTTTTTTTTTAAAAACTGAAAAAAAAAAAATTTCAAAAACTAAAATATTTTGTTTTAAATATTTTTTTCAGGTTTTTTTAAAAAATATTTTGTTAAAAATTGGAAAGAAAAATCAGTTTATACAATTTTTTTCAGTTTTTACAAATATATTTTACAAAAAAAATTTTTTTGTTAAAAATACGATTTTTCCAGTTTTTATAATTTGTTTTGCAAAATCTTTTTAGTATCTACTTAGTTTAAAAAAAAAATATTTTGCAATTTTTTTTGAAATTTACAAAAAGAAAATTCTTTAAAAGAACTGAAAAATAAAAATATGGTTCGGGTTGTGGGTTTTTTGTAAAACGGGTTGGGTAAAAAAAAAGAAATGGGTCATTTTAATCAGGTGCTGCCACGTGGCACTCCATCCAAAATAGGGGTATTTTTGATCCAAAGTATGACGGTAGGGGTATGGATAACCCAATAGTATAACGAAGGATACAAATAAACAATATTTGAAAGTAGAGGGGTATATTTGGCCCTTTACCGTTAAAGAAACCTTGGAAGATACTATTGTATGGGTCCAAATTTGGACGACCATGACCACGACCATGACCGTCGACGAACAAAACCAACGGCGAGGTCCTCGCAGTGCAACGCGGGTGCGATAAGGGGCGCTAGGAATATTCCCCGTAATATGCTTTTTAGGATCTAGAAGGGGTTCGTCCCTTATATATAGGGGAGAACAACATTGTAGAGGCTCTCTCTTTTTCTCTCTGGGCAATTTTCTCTCTAAGATATAATATCAATTATAATACTGCTCGGTAAACATTTCTAATGGTCAATGATTGATCTTCATAATATGAGAAAAGATTATTCGTTATCTTCATTATATACCCTTTTCATTCTAGAGATTATTATACTTAGCTAAAATTTACCCATCATTTTATTTGATTGATTTGTTAAAAAAGGTTGCAATATCTTTTGAGTCAAACAATTTGGCGCCGTCTATGGGGATTTCTATAGCCAAGATTTTAGTTTCATCTAGATCATTGTAAGAAGTAAACACCTGTTCACAGCCTCGCAAAGTTCAGTAATGGCAGGAAAGGGAGAGGCAAGATCAAAGGCAATAGTAGACGTCACGAATAACCTGCTAGGCTCCATCAACAAAGCCGATAGGGAAAACGGTGAAAGCGTAACGCCAAGTGCTACACTTGAGGGAAATATCGTGTCCACCCCTCACAAAAGCGTGACTATCCCACACGAGAATGAAACCTCAACGTCCGCAGTAGGAGAAGCACCACCATCTGTGAAGAGGCTATTAGAGGAATGGTTGACAAACACCTTGAGCAGCATACTTGACAAACCACTCAAAGGAATATTGGAGGCACAATACATTCAGAAACCGCAGCTATCGCCGACGAGTAGGAAACTCCACTCACAGGTAACACTCACATTGTCATTGATGCAGATAATTATGCAATCGTGGCCATTCTAAAAAAATGGAAGATGTGGAGAATGAGAATAAAACACTCTGCGATCATATGAAAGAACATCAGGAAAGGGTCGATAAAATACCGGGCGCTCCTAAGTTTCTTCCAAAATGTGATGCAGGCCGCTTCATCGAGCAGCAGTACAGTGAAGGAGAAACCCCCCACACTATCCCAAAAAAATTCAAAATGCCGCCATATTTGAAAATATACGACGGTACCACGGATCCGGAGGATCACCTGATTCACTATGTCAACGCTGTAAAAGGCAACGATTTGTCGAAAGAACAAGTTCCCTCGGTACTGTTGAAAAAATTCGGTGAAACTCTGATTGGGGGAGCGTTGATATGGTATTCCCAATTGCCCGCGGTCAATATAGACCTTCGAAGAAATGGCAGATAAGTTCATTATAGCTCACGCGGGAGCGAAAACAGTGGAAGCCAGAGTAAATGACATCTTTGCCATTAGAAAAACGACAGGCGAAGGACTTCGGGACTTCCTAGCTAGATTCAACAGGGTAAGAATGAGCCTACCAAATGTTTGGGAGGGAATGGCAGTGGTAGCCTTTAAATATGGGTTAAACATAAGCGGGTCGAAAGCAACCAAGAAATTGCTGAGCAGACTCATGAAATATCCTCCCACCACATGGGAGGAAATCCATAATGCCTATTGTGCTGAAGTAAGAGCAGATGAGGAAGACTTGAAAGGACCGCTCCAACGACTGACATCGGTTCAGACTGAAACAAGGAGGGAGCGCCACAATGATGGTCGAAGGGATCAACTATCCCATTTTAATCGAGAAAGGCATCAGCCCTACATCTGGGCATCTATCCCACCATCACAACGACAAGCAAATGTCACGCCCTGACATATCGGGCCACATCGAAATGAAAGAGATATGCCTCCATTGCTTTCGGCTCATAGCTTTTGCGTTTCTCCCTTAGAAATAGTATATGCACTGGAAAAGCTCGGCACAAAGGTGCAGTGGCCGCAAAAGATGAAGTCAGACCCGCGCACCTCGAGATTGAACATTCTGTGTGAATTCCACCAGGAAAGGGGACACAAGATCGCATATTGCATAGGTCTGCGACAAGAAGTAGTGAGAATGTTAAACCAGGGGCACCTGAAAAAACTGTTGAGCGACTGAGGACGAGCCAAATTCGCTCGTGAGCGCGATCAACCTCAAGGACCACCAAAACCACCTTTGCCAGCCCGTACCATACAAATGATCATTAGTGGTGGCAACGATGCAATAATCAACCATGTGAAATTCACCACCACACACAAACTCAAGCGGACAGTCACCCATGAACGTTATGAAGACTTCGAAGATAGTATCATCTTCGATAAGTTGGATACCAATAGGTTATCTTTCCCTCACTACGATGAATTAGTTATAACTTTACGTATCGCTGATACCGATGTAAAAAGAATAATGGTGGACGATGGGAGCAGCGCGTTTATTATCTATCCACAGGTCCTCTTATAGATGAGACTCGAGGATAAGATAGTACCTCGTTGAATAACATGAACGGGTTTTAAAAATGCAGTGGAAAGAACCTCGGGAGAAATAATGTTGCCCGTTCTGGCAGGAGGGGTCACCCTAGAAACGACGTTTCATATCAAGAACCAAGAAACAGCCTACAACGCTATCATATGGCGCCCATGGATACACGCCATGCGATCCGTCCCGTCAAGTTTCTACCAAGTAATCAAATTTCCCACCCCGTGGGGGATATTTATCATTCGCGGCGAGCCGCGCACTGCCCAAGAGTGCTATCGAATTGCCCAAGATTGTACACATACCGAATAACTAAAGGGAGCAAGTGCAGTAGCATAGCAATCAACCATATCGGGAATCAAACCCGATATACAGACAGAGGCCATCAAAGATCCAGATGTCGTAGAAGTTTGCAAGGAAACCATAGAAGATCTCGATCCCGTTTAGTTAGACAACATCGACAGCACGAAAAAAGCGTATATCGGACATAACCTCTCAGAGCCAGGTAAATTTCATGAGTTCTTAATTAACAATGCCGATTTATTTGCCTTTTCCCACTCAGACATACCGGGAATCCCAAAGGATATCACCACGCACGGGCTGAATGTTGACCCCCTTTACCCGCCAGTATGGCAAATGAGGAGAAAGTTTAATGCCGCAATTAACGATGCAGTCAGCAAAAAAGTTGATAAGTTGCTCACTAACGGCTTCATCCGAGAGTAGACGTATCCTCAATTGGTCGCCAATGTGGTCATGGTAAAAAAGAAGAACGGGAAGTGGAGGATGTGTGTCGATTGCACCAACTTAAACAAAGCATGCCCAAAGGATTCTTTTTCATTGCCACATACCGACCAACTCATCGATGCAACGGCAGGGCACGGACTACTGAGCTTCCTGGATGCCTATTCTGGGTACAACCAAATTCTAATGAAAGAAGAAGACCAAGAGAAAACCACCTTCATCACTCACCAAGGGACATATTGTTACAAAGTCATGTCGTTCGGACTCAAAAATGTAAGGGCAACATATCAAAGGTTAATCACCAAAATGTTCAAAGAACAACTCGAAAAGACCATAGAGGTCTACATTGACGACATGTTGGTAAAGTCAAAAAGGAAGGAGGGCCACATTGGTCATCTGAAAGAAGCCTTCGAAATATTTAGACAACAAGGATGAAATTGAATCCCGAAAAATGCGCCTTTGGCATGACCTCAGGAAAATTTCTGGGCTTCTTGGTATCGCAAAGGGGCATCGAGGTCAACCTAGATCAGATTAGAGCCATCGAAGGAATACCAGAGACGTGACCAACAAGAATATGGTGTAGAAATTAATAGGACGAATAGCCTTTCTATCAAGGTTCATTTCACAATCATCGGAAAAATGTCATAAATTCTTCAATGTGCTAAGGAAAGACCACGGACTGCAGTGGAATGCAAAATGCGTCGACACCCTGAGAAAGCTGAAAGCATATATATCCTCGCTACCACTACTCGTCAAGGCAGACCCGGGTGAATGCCTACTAGTATACCTAGTAGTCTCCGAAGTCGCGGTAAGTGCATTCTATATCCACGAAAACAAAGGTACACAATCTACGACTTACTATATCAGCAAAACCTTAATCGATGCCGAAACAAGGTACCCTCACCTTGAGAAACTAGCTTTGGCATTAGTCATAGCTTCACGAAATCTTAGACCATATTTTCAATGTTACCCCATAAAAGTGGTGACAACCTTCCCACTCAGGGGCATCCTACACAAACCTGAATTATCGGGTAGATTGGCCAAATGGGCCATAGAATTAAGTGAGCACGACATAATATACCAGCCGTAAACTACCATTAAGTCGTAGGTGCTCGCCAATTTTGTCGCTAATTTTAGCTTTGAAATATTACCTGAAGCAGAGCAGGAGGCGCTCTGCGCTTCCACACATTCCGACCTCTAGGTCCTCTATACTGACGACGCATCTAATGTACCGGGATCGGGACTGAGACTCGTCCTCGAGGTTCCTACGGGTGAAGTAATTCTCCAGTACATACGATGCCCTGATATGACTAACAACGAGTCCGGGTATGACGTTGTGATTGCAATATTGAAATTAGCCCTCAAATATGGGGCTCGACGACTTATCCTGCATTGCGACTCTCAACTCGTGGTAAACCAAGTCATCGGGACTTTCCAAATCAAAGAACAAAGACTACAAAAGTACCAGTTAGAAATTCACAAACTACCGCCAGAATTTGATAAATGCTACCTTGACCAAATATCTAGGGCGCAGAATATCAAAGCAGACAGCCTCGCCAAGCTGGCGGTAGCTACCAAAAATATCAACAAGGAATCCTTAATATGCCTTTTAGGATCTAGAAGGTATTTGTCCCTTATATATTGGGGGAGAACAACTATGTAGAGGCTCTCTCTTTTTCTCTCTGGGCAATTTTCTCTCTAAGATATAGCAGAAATTGTAATACTGCTCGGTAAACATTTCTAACAACCAATCATTGAACTTCACGAGATCAGAAAACATTATTCGTTGTGTTTATTATATACCCTTTTTGTTCTAGAGATTATTGTACTTAGCTAAGATTTACCCCATTATTTTATTTGATTGATTTGTTCAAAAAGGTTGCAATATCTTTTGAGTCAAACAACTATAGTTTTCTGCTTTTAATACTCATGCCCTGGCCATAAATACTCTTTCCATTTCGAAATATCCCATTTACATGAAGCTCTCAAAATTTTAGTATGAATCTCTCTAAAAATTTCTGCATTGTGGTTTCACGTACGTACCATTATGATATATTTATATATATATATATATATATATATATATATATATATATATATATATATATATATATATATATGTATGTATGTATGTATGTATGTAAAACCCCAATGTTTCAACGAATACAAAGGGTCTTATTCTGTTTGTTTTGTAAGAAAACAATGTAGAAAGGGAGAGGAGAACTCAGAAATTTCGTATGGAAAATCTGAGGGAATAATGTGCAAAATCTGAGGGAATAGTGTGCTATTTATACCCAACAGGTTGGGTTTAAATAAAGAGGTGAAACTTTTCAAAGTGAGTGTTGTGATAGTTTGCGTAAGAACGATGATTACGCAAATGGCTACTTACGTAAAACAAAACGGGAAATGAAAACGCGGAGGAAAATTAATTTACCCGTACAAAAATAGATAATTTGGCTTAAAATAATATTATATTAATCTTAATATTAACAAATAAATTTGGTGCTAATCTAAAATCGAAGCCGAGCCGAGCGAGCGAGTGAGCGACGACGACACGAGGCTTGCCTTCTTCTTAACTCTTTAGGCGCTAAAAGAAGAGCAATTATATATATATACCCATCAAAAATCTTTTTCCCTTTCAATACGGGACAATGTCACTTTATCAAGGAGGGAAACTCAAATATTTCATTTTTCCTTCATTTTTTATTCACCATCTTTTAAACTAAAACAAGCTTAAAAAACCCAACCATCTCACACATGAATGGGGAATGACTATATCACGAAAATATGCATGAAAAATGTGTGATTCGCAAACAAGGATTAATCGTATCTAGATAAGTAGGTTCCCTTTGAACTTTTCGTAGTGAACTTATGTCAGAATACTCGGTCAATCGGTAGATTTGATATCTTTGAACTGTCAAAATTTGGTGTATACCTAGACAATCATATGTCACATAATCAACCCTTAACCATTTTTTCTTCTTATTGTTGTGTTCGTTTCAGCCACCGTCTGGTTTTATAAGTGCATAGAGAACTGGCTTTACAAAATTCTCCTTGAAGCGGCTAATACTTCACACTTACATAGGTGATTCCTAGACCTGTCATCCCGTAGATGCACTATTTGATATACACGTATCAAATTTAGAAACCATTAAAAAGCTTTATCCTTGGTACTGAACATTGTCTCATCACGAGAATGGACAAAAAATTTAGTTTACAATATTGAACCGTCATTAATAACTTTGTTTGATCTCCTTGAACCTAGATATTGGGATCTCCAGTCGTCTAGGTAGAGTTAATGCCTTAATGACTTGTTCTCGGCCATAGTCCAATTCCCCTTGATGATTTATCAACTACCTCTCTAGTTAGGCCTTTCATAAGTGGATCCGACACATTATCACTTGACTTTACGCAGTCAATTGTGGTAATTCCTCTAGAGAGTAATTGCATAACTATTTTATATCTTCGTCGTTGACAAGATTTACCGTTATACATAACGCTCCCAGCCCTTCCAATTGTTACTTGACCACTGCAATGTATGCATATTGGTGCCAACGGTTTGGGCCAAAATGGAATGCCTTCCATCAAATTCTGAAGCCATTCAACTTTTTCACCGGCTTTATCTAAGGCTATGAACTCAGCCTCCATTATGGAGCAGGCAATACAAGTTTGTTTAGAAGACTTCCAAGATAGCGCTCCTCCACCAATAGTGAATACATATCCACTTGTGGACTTAGAATCAGTTGAACCAGTGATCCAATTTGCACCACAGTATCTCTCAATCATCGCAATAATTACTATTGCAAAGAAAAATCCTATGTATGTACTAAATATAACAAAACTCGTTTCATTGCCATCCATGAGATTAACATGGATTAATCATGTATTGACTCAATTTACTTATAGCACAAGCTATATACAGTCGTGTACAATTCACGATATACATTAAACATCCCAAGACACGAGCATAATCCAATTGCGATATGCTTTGGCCTTTGTTCTTTGCTAGTACGAGATTCATGTCAATTAGAGCAACTTGAAAATCTAAGTACTTGAATTTTCCAAGTACTGTTTTAATATAATGAGATTGTGACAATGCCAGACCTTGAAGAGTCTTCTGCATCTTAATATTCAGAATTAAATCAGCAACTCCCAAGTCCTTCATATTAAACTTGCTATTTAGCATACACTTAGTCGCATTTATGTTGGCAATGTCATTACTTATTATCATCATATCATCCACATATAAGCAAAAAATGACTATGTGATTTGGGACATTTTTAATGTACACACATTTATGATATTCATTTATCCTAAAATCATTTGATAATGTTGTTTGGTCAAATTTTGCATGCCATTGTTTGGGTGCTTGTTTTAGTCCGTAAAGGGACTTAACAAGTCTACATACCTTCTTTTCTTTACCTGGAAGCACAAACCCTTCAGGTTGTTCCATGTATATTTCTTCCTCCAAATCTTCATTTAAGAAGGCCTTCTTAACGTCCATTTGATGAATTTCAAGACCATAAACCGCAACTAAAGCTAGTGTTCGTACGAACATAATTTTTGTAACTGGAGAGTATGTACCAAAATAGTCAAGACCTTCTCATTGTCTATATCCACAACTCTTGTCTTATATTTATTAATAGTTCCATAACCTTTCATTTTCCTCTTAAAAATTCATTTAGATCCCAGTGGTTTATTTTCAGGAGAAAGATCAACTATTTCCCATGTATGGTTATTCAATATGTATTCTATTTCACTATTAACTGCTTTCCCTCCTTGCTGGTTAGTATATATTAAAATAAATCAATGGAGTAGAAAAACATGAAGGCTTTAGTCTCCAAAACGGGAGTAGAAAATCATAAAGATTTTAGTCTCCAAAAACGTGAGTATATCTTATGACCCAGATCTACTATGTCGTGATGGTGCCTAACGTGGAACTAGGCAAGCCGACTATTTTACCAAAACTAACAGATAATTAAAAATAAAGACGTCTTCAAAATAATTAATCAATAAAAACTTCATACGATAAATCTGAATAACAAAATGCAAAAGAAAAGCCCAATATCAGGTGTCGTTAGTCATGAGTATCCACTAAGAAATATTCGATAAAAACTAAGACTAATATAGTCTGGGAAAAAACTACTAAAATCTAAAGGAAGATAGGAGGGAGAAGATCAGTGCTATGATCGCCATGCTGCCACCTTGCTAACTCCAGAGATCCGCGACGGATGAAAATCAACAATCGCTAGCACGTCCAGCAACCCCTGGATCTGCACACAAGTTGCAGAGAGTAATGTAAGTACGCCAACTCAGTAAGTAATAAAAGTAAATAAAGATTAAGCAGGAAGAAACACATAAAGTCTATATCGTGAAATCTCAGTAAGTACAACATGCTTTCAAATCAGTATGTGAGTCAAATCATCTCATATAAAAATCCAGTTTCACTAAACCATTTTAAAATATCTTTCAACAGTTTTCCAACAAAGTGAAGAAACAGAGAGCAAAAATGATGAAAACATAAACAACCCTCGGGCAAAACATCACCCGTGAACAGCCCATCGGGCAAACATGAATCATAAACAGCCCCTCGAGCAAACCTCACATCACTCCTAAATAGTCCCTCTAGCACAACATGAATAAATAACAGCCACTTGGGCACAATATCATATTACTCACTCAGGGTACCCGCGCTCACTGAGGGTGTGCGGACTTCGTATGGGCTCCTACACACCAAGGGAGGTGGCTTCATGAGTGGTTGATCTCGGAAATGGTTATGGTTTGCTGCATGTCCAATTTATTGTTGGCAGTATATGGAAGTGTTGAAGTAAAACTTTAGCTAATAAGGGATTATCTTTCGGTATTTGGTTGTTGTGGGCAACTGCTATGGATAGACATTATCGTTTCGAGTATTTGGGTTATGTAGTATATCATGTGATTGCACCTGAGGTTGCAGGTATGGGGTATTACAGCTGGTTTNTTCGGTGCATGAAGCAGGAAGATGTTTGTTTGTATTGGGACGAGGATCTCATTTTGCGTTATCAGAGTGCCAATAAGGCACGAGTGACTCTGTTCATTGGGTCAGGTAATTTGCAGTTTGAATAAGAGTGAATGACTCTCGAGAATGATTTTAATGTGTTCAAGATTCTGCATGTAACAATCAGGTGTCTTAAGGTTGTGTACGTGGGTAGAGACTGTGTTTTCATTGGAAAAGGGTCAAGACTTGTGGTATTTTTATGTTGATTATAGGATCCTATGTATCAGTATCTGGAAAATAATGGTAACGAATTCAGATTTGCAGGAAGTTCTTCAAGTAAAGTATTCTGGAATGTGGTATTTCTGGGAACATTTGAGAGAGTATTCAGTGGCTTATAGGTCTTAGACAGTGTGGTCTTGTGCTTGGGTCTCGTGTAGTGAGCCTGGGTTGAGGAACTGTGGTGCTACAGTAAGAGGGAATATCAAGTTGAAAATGAATCAGAAGGAAACCTATATAAATAAAGTAGCTTGTTAGTGGACCGAATCGGTATGGTAAGGGTATGATTAATTCTTCGTATATGTTCGAGGTAATGAACCTTACATGCATTTTGCAGCAATGCTCTCGAGCTTTGACAGCTTGCTTAGCTTGGTTTGGGTAGAAGGATTCAGTCCTGGCAGTTTAGCTTGTGCACATGGAATTCGGGGAGAGAGTCCTTGTTGGGTTTTACCGTGGTTTGGAGATGAATATATTTTCTATGGGTATGCGAAGCATGGAATGTGTAATGGTTTTCTTCCAAATGGGATCAATGGAAGGCTAGGTGAGTTACAGTTCAGTTCTGAAAAGAAGTTCATAAAACTCTTAAGTAAAGAGTAGCCTCAGATAACGAANTGGGACTATTCAGAGTATAGGTATGAGGTTTTGATCATATTAATGATTTCAGAAGTGAAAAGGTAGTTCTATGATTTATGGGCTAGACTGAATTGGGTAATATAAGCTATGTTGTGCTATCGAACCTATATGAGATAGGGTGACGCGGGATCACCCTCGGGTATATGCTTGGTAAGGTTATTTAGCTATTGTTTGGCTTCTAGGACAACCTTGGGAATGCTCGAGGACGAGCGTTGGATTAAGTTGGGGAGGATGTGACGACCCGATCCGTCGTCTCATGAGTCACCCCTCCGTTTCCCCCATTTTATGGTTCTTCATATTTCATTATCAGTATTTGGTGTGTTATAGTTGATTCGGATTGGTTTTGGTAGAAATGAGGCACTTAGCCTCTTTCAGGAAGGCTTAAGTTGGAAAAGTCAACCAAATATTAACTTATGAGTTATAGGGCTCGGATGTGATTTTCAATGATTCGGTTAGATTTGGGGGATGATTTGTGACTTATGAGTGCGATCGGAATTGGGTTTGGAGGTCCGGTGTAGAATTGGACTTGAATTGGCGAACTTAGTATTTTGGCGAATTCCGGTTGGTAGGTGAGACTAAATGACTGTGTAATGTGTATGACGGTGGAAGGTATGCAGAAATATTAAATTGAGGCAAAGCAGGTGGGTTATCTCCTGCAGAGCGTTCTTAAGTGGTACGATCCCTTGTGTGTATGTTAGGAGATCTCATGTGTAACTGAAGGGTACGTGTGGAAATTTGNCTAGTATTGCGGCACTTTCTTCCTAGATCGACTGCTGATATCTGAGTTTGTTTGATGGCATAGGGGAATTTTAGAATATCTTTCATGGAATGATTTGGGTACTCGAGGTGTAATATATCTTCATACTGCGTAATTTGGGAACAGGTACAGTTATTCGTGTGCTATATGGAGTTGAAGACTAGGAGTTCTCAGGTACAGATTGTGTAGTGGTTGCGGATTATGTGTATTGGTACCGTTAGCAGCTATTGGGATTTGGAGACCCGATTAGATCTTTCTTTGCTTGGTATATTAGATTTTGGATATGATATTAGGGTGTAGACTAGTTGTCTCAGTGTTGGGTTATTCTAGACTATTGTGCTATGGGCTATGTCGGAAAATGCCACAGGTTGCGTGGCGAGGTGCATCGGATTATGTTCTAGCATAGTGGTTTGTATTCCAAAGACCAGCGGACGACTGGGAAGGATTTCTTTTTCTTAATTGGGCCTTCGTGGCGGATGTCAGTGCAAAGGTTTCTACCATTGATTCAGTTCTGGTATTGAGGGACTTTTTCGGATGCGTTCTTGTGGCCGGGCATGTCGCGTGGCGAGATTGTGGATTTCGGTATTTATTTGGTGCTGGGCACCGTATCGTACCGCTCCGATAGGAGTTATAGTGGTGGAAGGAGCAGCTTCAGGCTTCTTGGTATTGAGTTTGTTGGTAGGCTGATGTGGCTACGTATTTTGCTTGAGTTAGCTTGGTTAGTCCCGAGTTGAATTTTTGAGGGATAAGTTGATTCGATCGTTATTGAACTTGTTAGTGATCTGGGGAGATTTATGAGCTGCTTTTTCTGTGATGTGAGGCATTATAATTTGTTGGATATGGGCACATATGGTGCGGTTCTATTGAGGATTCATAAAGAAAGTCGAGCGGGAAGAGTAATTAAGTATTGCTCGGTAAATAGAGTATTGGTTATGGTCTATCGGGTTGCGTGTCATATGTTATTGCTCCACTGTGGGTGTAATGAATTACTTTGGTTTCAGACATCAAATTGTGCGGGGCTGTTGATTTTAGGCGTAGTGACTTGAGGTGTTTCACGTGTAACAATGTTTGGATCGGATCGCGCACTGTAGCGAGGCCACATGGAGATATGACCTTTCGGGATAGATTTAGGTGTTCTATTTCTATGATGTGAGACGGGGTCTCAGCCTTGCGTGGTGATGGTAATGATGAGGTTGAGGTACAACTCTTTCGTTTGAGTCAGTTTTCATGATTTGAGTATGTTCAGACCATTTCTTATTGGTGCGCGTATTATGCAAGTTATAGCTTAGGCTTGTGTTAAGGTGTCATGTCACCATAGTGGTGTATGGGATTCGAGGTGATCGTGGAGTCATTAATGAATACAAACAAATTTGATTTTAACTTGTTAGAAGGATAATATCGATGTCGGCTCAGAAATCTGTTGTGGTATTAGTCAAAAGGGAGGTGGCTTCATGAGTGATTGATCTGGGAAATGGTTATGGTTTGCTACGTGTCCCATTTATCGTTGGCAGTATATGGAAGTGTTGAAATAAAACTTTAGCTAATAAGGGATTATCTTTCGATATTTGGTTGTTGTGGGCAACTGCTATGGATAGAAATTATCGTTTCGAGTATTTGAGTTATGTAGTATATCATGTGATTGCACCTGAGGTTGCAGGTATGGGGTATTACAGCTGGTTCAGGACTATTCAGAGTATAGGTATGAGGTTTTGATCGTATTGATGATTTCAGAAGTGAAAAGGTAGTTCTATGATTTATGGGCTAGACTTAATTGGGTAATTTAAGCTATGTTGTGCTATCGGACCTATATGAGATAGGGTGACGCGGGATCACCCCCGAGTATATGCTTGGTAAGGTTATTCTGCAATTGTTTGGCTTCTAGGACAACCTTGGGAACGCTCGAGGACGAGCGTTGGTTTAAGTTGGGGAGGATGTGACGGCCCGACCCGTCGTCTTATGAGTCACCCCTCCGTTTGCCCCATTTTATGCTTCTTCACGTTTCATTATCAGTTTTTGGTGTGTTATAGTTGATTCGGATTGGTTTTGGTAGAAATGAGGCACTTAGCCTCTTTATGGAAGGCTTAAATTGGAAAAGTCAACTGGATATTGACTTATGAGTTATAGGGCTCGGATGTGATTTTCGGTGATTCGGTTAGCTTCGGGGGATGATTTGTGACTTAGGAGTGCGATCGGAATTGGTTTTGGAGGTTCGGTGTAAAATTAGGCTTGAATTGGCGAAGTTAGTATTTTGGCGAATTCCGGTTGGTAGGTGAGATTTTGATCCGGAGGTCGGAATGGAATTTCGATAGTTGTAGTAGTTCCGTTAGGTGATTTTGGATGTGAATGCAAAATTTCAGGTCATTCGGAGGTGTTTTTGTTGGGTTTTTGATCGAATGCGTATTCCTGAAGTTTTGAAGAAGCTTAGGCTTGAATCCGATGAGAATTGATGATTTTAGTGTTGTTTGATGTGTTTTGATGACTGAAACAAGTTTATATGATATTTTGGGATATGTTGGTGCTTTTGGTTGAGGTCCCGGGGGCCTCAGGGTGATTTCGGATAGCTAAACGGGAAGTTTTGAACTTAGAATTGCTACAGAAAATGCACAGCAGTTGCAGACCAAAATTGGTCTTCGCGTTCGCAGGGATCGGTCTGCCTTCGCGAAGGGGTGAGTTTCAAGTGCATCACATTCGCGTGGGTGGCTTCGCGTTCGTGTAGAAGGGGGCCTGGGGTCCTGCCAAGTTTATTCATCGCGTTCGCGACAATGGGGTCCTCGTTCGCGTAGGAGGAGCGGCCTGTGCATCGCGTTCACGGTCAATGGGACGCGTTCGCGTAGTTGGAGATCCTGAAGCATCGGATTCGCGGGCTAGGAGTCGCATTCGCGTAGAGTAATTTCCTAGTCAATGATTTTGTTCATCGCGAACGCGGGGGTGTTGACCGCGTTCGCGTAGGGTAAAAACTGGGCGTACGGAAGGGTTTTTATATCATTTCATCCGCAAAGCTTGGTCCATTTTCCTCCATTATTGAGCACCTTAAGAGCTTTTTGGTAGAAATTGAAGAGGGTTTCAACGGTAATCGATTGGAGGTGAGTCCTATGGCCAAGAAACACCATTTTATTTAAGAATCAACCTGTAAATTCATGGAAATTCGGGTAAAATTGGAAGAACTAGGGCTTGACTTTTGAAACGAAATTTGGGATTTGAGGGGGCATTTGAGCTCCAATTTTGGTAAATTTGATATGTATGAACTCGTGGCAAGACGAGGAATCCGGTGATGTGAAATTCGTAATTTTTCGAGAAGTGGACCCGGGGCTCGGGTTTTGCGAACTTCGTGATTTTTGATATTTTTCGAGTCCTTTCGATTGAGTTATGATTCATTAGCTTATTGTGATGTATTACTTGTGGTTTTGATCAGATTCGATGCACGAGGAGATCGATTCGAGGGGAAAAGGCATCGTGAGCTAGAGATTTCACCGGTTCGAGGTGAATAATGATTGTAAATAATATCCTGAGTGTTTGAAACTCCGGATTTGCACCCATAGTGCTACATTGAGGTGACTTGCACGCCGGATAGAGAGCGTGGGGTAGAGCACTATTGGGGATTGTGACTTGGTCCGTCCCAGTTGTTTATTTTACCCCGTATTTCACTATGACTTGTTGTTTTTCACTATGACTTGGGCCTATCGCCATACTTGGGGCTTATTGCCGACTGTTTGAACTCCTTGTGAGCTATCATCACTGTTTCCTCACTATTTGAAATATTATTTGAATTCAGTCCATTTGAATTACACTGTTTCATGAGCTCAGCTATATTTTTACTCAACCTTGAGTTTTTAACTGATATTGAACCATTGTTTAAGCTGAGCATTATTGTTTTACTGATGGCCGAGGGGCTTATGATTATTTTTGGACTGATTGAGGCCGAGGGCTGTGAGGATATGTTGAGTGATGTGAGGAGGCTTTCAGGCCTCGAGGGTATTGTGAGGAGGCTTTCAGGCCTCGAGTGTATTGTGAGGAGGCTTTCAGGCCTAAAGTGTATTGTGAGAAGGCTTTTAGGCCTTATATTGATATGTACAAGCTTTCAGGCCTTATTATGATAGCGCTTGGGCTGTAGGAGCCCCTACGGAGTCCGCACACCCACAGTGAGCGCGGGTACCCATGTGATGTGATACTGAGCCCGAGGGGCTGATACTGTTCTGAGTGATGTGATACTGAGCCCGAGGGGCTGATACTGTTCTGAGTGATGTGATACTGAGCCCGAGGGGCTGATACTGTTATGAGTGATTGATATTGAGCCCGAGGGGCTGGTACTGTTTTTTAGATGTGCCCGAGGGCGGACTTTTATGTGCTCATCTTGCATATTTAATTGCCCTTTTACCTGCTATACTGTGGTACTTGTGCCCGAGGGGCAGATTTTTCATGCTTATCAGCACTAACTGTTTTGAAATCATTTTCGTAATTATTGAAAAGACCATTTTCAAAAGAGATTTGAACTGAGCCAAGGCATTTCTAAAGATATCACAGATTTCAGTATTTTTCTAAGAAAATTGTACCCGGCTTCTATACAGCATGTTGGTTACTTTACGTGATTCCTTGCTGCTCAGTTATTATTTATCTTTATTACTCACTGAGTTGGAGTACTCACTTTACTCTCTGCACCTCGCGTGCAGTTGCAGGTACTTATTTATACGGTAGCGGGTATTGGCTGTGTGGAGGCAGAGTTGTAAAGGTTTCAGCGAGGTGACTGCCAGCGTTCGCAGCATCACAGTCCGTTTATGTTATTCATTAGTATTACTCGGTGTATTTCTAGACTGTAAAGTGGGGATTTCATTCTTATATATGCTCGTGACTTGTGACACCCCGGTCGGGCTGTGTTGGGTTGTAATTACATTAATTAATATCATTAATTTATATTCGAACTATTATATAACTAATTAACTGCTTTAAGTGGTATTTTGAAATGGTCTAGCTGGCCTTATCTTCACGAGAGGCGCCATCACGACCGGAGCGAGGCTGGGGTCGTGACATTAATCCCCTCCTAGTACCTGAGGTTGTGGATTATTTCCTCCCAAAATAGAACGGAATACACAGTGGTGTAGTAGTACTTTAAATCCCAGTGTTTTAACGAATACAAATGGCGCAACAAATCACACTTATATTGTTTGTTTTGTAAGAAAACAATGCAAAAAGGAAGAGGAGAACTCGGAAATTTCTTAGGGAAAATATGAGGGAATAGTGTGCTATCTATAGCCAACATTGGGTTTAAATGAAGAGGTGTAACTCTTCAAAGTGACTGTTATGATTGTTTGCGTAAGAACGACTATTACGTAAATAGCTACTTATGTAAAACAAAATGGGAAATCAAAATGCGATGGAAAATTAATTTACCATTACACAAACGGCTAATTTGGATTAAAATAATATTACATTAATTTTAATATTAACAAATAAATTTTGTGCTAATCCGAAGTTAACGTCGAGCGACGACGACGTCGTGAGGCTTGCCTTCTTCTTAATTCTTCAAGAGCTAGAAAAAGAAAAATTGTATATATATCCATCAAAAGTCTTTTTCTCTTTCAATATAGGACAATATCCTTTTCTGATAAATCATATAGGGACATATAATATGAGATGGAAAGCAGATACGGCTAGAGGGTAAAGTAACTAAAGCAATTGCTTTGGACCCCAAAAATTTTGGGGCCCCATTTTAATTTTTTTACCTATATTCGGTATTTGCATTGAAGCCCCGATTAATTTGAATTTACACTGCTTAAGGCCCAGTAAAAAGAAAAGCGCGCTCTAACAGGATATCATCCATAGGGTCAACCCCGAAATATCTTATTAAAGTAGGTTAAATCGTATCCATCCCACCACAATCCTTGAAGATAGAGCCCAAATTTTATCAATAACAGATTCATAAGTAAATATTTTAAAAAAACTATATTTCAAAATGTAAAAGTAAAATCTTTTATAAAAAGTAAAGAAAACTTTTAATAGTTAGTTATTAATATTACCGTTTGAACAAATATAGAAGAAAGAGAATTACTCCCTTAAAACCCTTACCCAGAATATAAAATCTTGCATTATGTACATTTTACAATTGACATCATTAGTGAAACACCTTAATTATTATTCTCTTTTTTATATTTTTCACTAGAAAAAAGTGTAATAAACTTTTAGAGTTTCTATTTTAATATCTCTAATTGTCCAAATCTCACTTTTATATATTTCTTATAAAAAAATATGTACTACACTCTTATATTTTCTGTCACGACCCATTTTTGTAAAATAGATCATGATGGCGCCCAACACCCTAGTTGGGCCAGCCAAGTGCGGATTTAAGATTTAAATGCCCATTTTAGTTTAACTCAAAACCAACAAGTTAAAGACTTTCAGAAAATAAAGAAAATCAGTGAAACCACAAAGTGCTGACATAGTAGAAATAGACCCCAAAAGTGAAGGAACATCCATACAGTGTGTGTGCCAGAACCCGGTGTCACTAGTTACGGGCGACCGATAGAGTATACACAAAATATACAAAACACCGTCCTACTGTCTGAATCAGAATAGACAGAAAAGGCCTAAATACAAGATAAAGGACTTCTTCAGCTGCGTGTCGGCGTGAGAAAGAAGGCAGCTCACCGTAGAAGTCCCTGAGTCAGCTTACTGCTGCGCACCCGAATACTGACCAGATCCACCTGCCTCAAAACCTGTACATTTAAGTACAGAAGTGTAGCATGAGTACATAAACCACATGTACTCAACAAGTATCCAGTCTAATCTCGAAGAAGTAGAGACGAGAGGTCGACTTGATACTTACTAAGTTCCAAATAATATGACATAGTAGGGAGAATTTAACAACAAAATAAATTATTAAATAGACATCAATGAAAACAATGGCGAAAGAATCAATATAAGGCCTGAACACTCTGTTCATCAAATCCATAAACGCCGCTGGAGCATTAGTCAAGCCGAATGACATCACCAGGAACTCATAATGGCCATATCTCATCCGTAATGCGGTCTTCGAAACATCTGAATCCCGAATCCTCAGCTGATGATACCCCAAGCTCAGGTCAATCTTAGAGAATACTCTAGCACCCTGCAACTGGTCGGATAAATCATCAATGCGGGGCAATGGATACTTGTTCTTGATGGTGACTTTGTTCAACCGGCAGTAATCAATGCACATCCGCATAGTCCTATCCTTCTTCTTTACAAACAACACTGGTGCACCCCAAGGCGATACACTGGGCCTAACAAATCCCTTAGCTAGTAACTCCTCTAACTGCTCCTTCAGCTCCTTAGGAGCCATACGGTACGGTGGGATGGATATAGGCTGAGTGCTTGGAGCCAAGTCAATACAGAAATCAATGTCACGATTCGGAGGCATGCCAGGAAGATCAGAAGGAAAAACATCGGCGAACTCTCGGAAGACTGGCACCGAATCAATCGTCGAAGACTCTGCGGTGGTGTCTCGAACATAAGCTAAGTAGGCCAGACACCCTTTCTCAACCATGCGTTGAGCCTTCAGGAAAGAAATAACCCTGCCAGGTGTATCTATAGTGGAGCTCCTCCACTCCAGTCTCGGCAACCCTGGCATCACTAGAGAAACAGTCTTGGAATGGCAATCTAGAACAGCGTGATAAGGAGATAGCCAATCCATGCCCTGGATAACCTCAAAGTCGATCATATCAAGCATCAGGAGATCTGCTCTAGTCTCAAAATCACAGAAAGTAACCATACAAGACCGGTAGACCCGGTTCACAACCACATAATCACCCACCGGAATGGACACATGCACAGGAATACCCAAGGGCTCATGGGGGATGGCCAAGAACCAAGAAAACAGAGATGATACATAATAATAAGTGGACCCTGGATCAAATAATACCGATGCCTCTCTAGCACTGACGGAAATAATACCTGTAATCACAGCATCTGAGGCTAATGCATCTGGTCTGGCGGGGAGAGCATAGAACCTAGCTGGAGCACCGGCTGACTGGCCCCCAACTGACTGAGCAGGAGCTGGCTGACCTCTACCTGTCTGGCCCCTACCCCTGGAACGACCTCTACCAGTCTGCTCTCCACCTCTAGGCGACTGAGCCGCTGGTGTTGGAGTCCCGGGCTGCTGCCCCTGCTGTGCTGCCTTGCCCCTAAGCCTGGGGCAGTATCTCCTCATGTGGCCTGCGTCCCTGCCCTCAAAACAACATGGTGCGACGGCATGCTGCCCAGATGACTGACCCTGAATACCCGAGGGCCCACTAGAAGAAGCCTGAGTAGTCGGCGGGCGGTAAGAACCCTCCTGCATAGCATTGAAATATGGGCCGGAAGACTCCGAAGGACCTGAATACCCACTAGATGAACCCTGGACAGCTGGCGGACGATGTGAACTATCTGGCATGGCAATGAAATAGGAGCGCGCTGGAGCACCACGAGCAGGTGGGGGTGCTGGAGCCGGGGGCCTACTGGACTGACCCCTCCCAAAGTGACCTTTGCCCCTAGCTGGGGCACCTCTGAACTCGCTTGAGAATCTAGCTCTCTTATCCTGCTGCATCTGCTCTCTACCCCTCAACCGGTAACCCTCGATCCTGCGGGCAATCTCGAGCACTAGCTGATATCCTGTGCCCATCTCTACCTCACGAACCATACCCGACCGGATAGTGGGATGTAGCCCTGCAACAAACCTCCGAACTCTCTCTGCCTCCGTGGGAAGTATCATAAGTGCATGGCGAGACAACTCAGAGAACCTCGCCTCATAATCCGTCACTGACATGTGACCCTGCTCCAAATACTCAAACTGATGACGTAGCTCTTCCCTCTCGGAGGGTGGAATGTACCGATCAAGAAATAGCTGGGTGAACTGACCCCAAGTGAGGGGAGGAGCGCCTGCTGGCCTGCTAAGCAAATAGGACTGCCACCATCTACGGGCCCTGCCCTCCAACTGGAAAGTAGTGAAGTCGACTCCGTGTGACTCCAATATCCTCATGTTGTGCAGCCTATCCCTGCACCTGTCAATGAAATCCTGGGCGTCCTCATGACGCTCGCCCCCGAAGACTGGAGGGTGCAATCTGGTCCATCTGTCTAATAACTTCTGCGGATCGCCGTCCACAGCTGGCCTGGCCTGGGGTGCCGCTGCAATAACTGGCTGGACCCCCTCTGCGGGTAGTGCACCCGGAGTACGATAAATGGCGGCTGCATGACCTGGGGCCTGAGCAGTAGGGGTCTGTGCTCCCCCTCCTGCTTATGAGGTAGCCGGATCTGCTGGAAATAAACCAGCCTGAGTCATAGTGTCAGTGAACCGAAGCATACGGCCCATGACCTCCTGAAATCCCGGTGCAAACATAAAATCCACTGGAGTAGGCGCAGCTGCGGGCGCCTCACCCTGCTCCTCGATGATGGGATCCTCTGTAGGGTCTGCTGAAGGTGCAACTTGAATGGCTCTGGGACGCCCTCACCCCCTACCACGGGCCGGTGCCCTCCCCCGGCCTCTACCTCGGCCTCTAGCAACGGGGGGAGCAGCTCCTCCCGGGTCTGGTACGTCGGCGGTGCGGGTCCTCACCATCTGTGAGAGAATAGGAGAAGAAACTTAGTGTACTGACCACTACACGATGGAAATGAATAAAGATTAGTCTTTCCTAACACCCTATAGCCCCTTGAAGATAAATACAGACGTCTCCGTACCGATCTACAAGACTCTACTAGGTTTGCCCGTAACTTGTGAGACCTACGTGAACCTAGTGTTCTGATACCATGTTGTCACGATCCATTTTTGTAAAATAGATCATGATGGTGCCTAACACCCTAGTTGGGCCAGCCAAGTGGGGAATTAAGATTTAAATGCCCATTTTAGTTTAACTCAAAACCAACAAGTTAAAGACTTTTAGAAAATAAAGAAAATCAGTGAAACCACAAAGTGCTGACATAGTAGAAATAAACCCCAAAAGTGAAGGAACATCCATACAGTGTGCGTGCCAGAACCCGGTGTCACTACTTACGGGCGACCAATAGAATATACACAAAATATACAAAACACCGTCCTATTGTCTAAATCAGAATAGACAGAAAAGGCCTAAATACAAGATAAAGGACTTCTTCAGCTGCGGGTCAGCGTGAGAAAGAAGGAAGCTCACCGTAGAAGTCCCTGAGTCAGCTCACTGCTGCGCACCCGAATACTGACCAGATCCACCTGACTCAAAACCTATACATTTAAGTACAGAAGTGTCGCATGAGTACATAAACCACATGTACTCAGCAAGTATCCAGTCTAATCTCGAAGAAGTAGAGACGAGAGGTCGACTTGATACTTACTAAGGTCCAAATAATATGACATAGTAGGGAGAATTTAACAACAAAATAAATTATCAAATAGACAGGTTCCACAGAAGGATCTTTTACTCATATTCTTCCCGTAATCAAATTTCCAGATTTCTTTCTTTAATTAGCAAGTAGTACTAATATCGCAATTGACAACAACAAGTAAATCATGCACAAACATGCCGAGGTCGACGGCCCGCTCCAATAGAAAGTAAATGTGCACTGTCGAGGGTCGAGCGGCACGAACCATAGATGCATCTATTATCACCGAAGCGATCGGCCCGGTCCAAAATCATCAAGACAATATCAATGAAAGCACATAAGGCTCAATCATATACAAGAAAATCTCTACCAAGACTCAGTAATTTTATATGCTTACTTTCATGTTCTCAAGTCTCTAACAATTACAACGTTCATATTGGCTACTTCAAAGTATGAAATATTTCCCCAAATAGGTATGCGTGGGTGTCACACCTCCTTTTTACCTTTGTTACTACACCCCGGGAAGGGATATAATAAAAGGAAGGAGTTTTTTCCAATTTAAGGACAGTCGAAACGAGATTAGTTTATTTTAATTTTCAGAGTCGCCACTTGAGAATATAATGGTGTCCCAAGTCACCAGTTTAATCCCGAACCGAGGAAAGTTTGACTCTGTTATAGTTTACGAACTAGAAATCCGGATAAGGAATTCTGTTAATCCGGGAGAAGGTGTTAGGCACTCCCGAATTCCGTGGTTCTAACACGGTCGCTCAACTATTGTATTTGATTTTATCTAATTTTATACATGTTCTACTTTTATGTGCCTTTATTAATAATCCGCTTTTATTATTGAGTTTTTTGCAAGAATTGCAACGTCGTGAAAACGTACTTCGGACCACACCGTACCAGTACGCCTGTGGCCTTTAACACATTTCGACTTCGTTGAGATTTAGATTTGGGTCACATAAATGTACACCCGTACTTGAAAAAGTATATTATTATAAATCGCGCCTATAACATCTACGTCTATGTTAACTTTGGGAAAGACCGTGAAATTTGCTAAACGATCCTTCCAATTTCTAACATTTTTATAAGCAATTATTTGAGGGCCTTGCAATCTGCACTTTTATATTATTTGAGAGTCCTGATCGAGCCCAAGGTGGGACATGATTACTGTTTCAGGTGCTAATGCACTTTTCTTTGCCTAAGAGTCAATAGTATAGGAATTTAATTTCCGATTTTCATTTAAAACCGGACAACTACGATGATCCTCATTTGAATTAAAGTTATGTTATCCATATTTTGATTTGCAATTAATTCTGAACTAATATATACTTACATGATACTGCTAAGTATTTTACTCAATGAATAATGCGAAGCTAATCCTGTCATTCTGATTTTAATATGATAGTAGAATTTCTTCCTATTTGACTATCGATCAACTGTTAAACAATCCTGAGGAAGCTAATTGTGTGCATATGTTAGTTAATAAGAACAACAACTAAGACTACTGCTAGTTATCAATAGACATTTTGAATACGAGTAACAATTAGAGCTTATAATCAAAACAATGAAATTATCCGACCTGTATTCTACTAACTTCAGATCTAATTATACTACAAGCATACTCAACCAAACCTTTGACAGTCAGAACTTAATACAATTCCAGTTGAATCACAACAGTCCAATTCTAATTATCAAACAATCGTTAATACATCTAATCCATAAAAACCTTCTAAATCAATGGCAGTTTACTAAAAATAAACAAAACTAGAAGAACTCAGCAAAGAGAAAATGATCAGCACTTCAGTTCAGTTCATTTTTGAGCTTGAAGATACAAGTGTGCACCTGAGAAAGAAAACAA
>MU703915.1:3715-14034 GCA_026770625.1 Nicotiana glauca
TTTTTACACAGACCAGGGATATTTTAGATATTTTACAGGTTCCCCCGCGGTCTGCCGCGTTCCTCTGCGGTCCAACCCGCGGTCAGTAAGCCCCGCGGTCCACTCCGCGGCCGCGCACCTGGGCGCGCTGGTGACGCGTGTCCAGTAAAATGGCCATAGCTTTTTGTATGCACCTCCAAATGATGAACGGTTTATTGCGATAGAAACTAGACTCAAAGGGCTTTAATTTGATAGGTTGTGGATCACACAAATCCTTATATAACGGGAGATATGATCGTTTAAAGTGAGGTCTTGTGCACACTCATTTACAATTTCGTCTATTATGAAATATTTTCAACTTCAAAAGTTCCCGTTAACCATCCGAAATTACCCCGAGGCCCCCGGGACCTCAACCAAAAATACCAACACCTCCTAAAATATCATACAAACTTGTTCCAATCATCAAAATACGTCAAACAACGCTAAAACCATTAAACACATCGGATTCAAGCCTAGTTTATCGAATTCTTCCAAAACTCACATACGATCCGAAACCCAACCGAACGACGTCCGAATGACCTAAAATTTTGCGGACAAGTCCAAAATCAACTAACGAAGCTACTGCAACTCTCGGAATTCTATTCCGACTCCCTGATCAAAATATCACCTATCAACCGGAAATCGTCAAAATAATAACTTTTGCCAAAATAGGCTAACTTCTTCACCGGACCTCACAAAAATATTCCGGACACATTACTAAGTCCCAAATCATCTCCCGGAGATAACCGAACCATCGAATTTCCATTCCAAAGTCGTCTTCACACTGCTCTGAATACAGATCATTTTTCAACTCTTAAGCTCTCATTTAGGGACTAAGTGTCCCAAAACACTCCGAAACTTAATACCGAACGTCCCGTCAAGCTAAAATAGTAGAAATGAACTTAGGGAAAGCAGTTAATGGGGGAACGGGGCGTAAATTCCAAAAATGACCGGCCGGGTCGTTACATCCTCCTACACTTAAACATCTCGAACGAGCATAGAAAACATACCTGAAGTAGCAAAAAGATGAGGGTACTGCTGCGCATATCCTGCTCGGTCTCCCAAGTCGCCTCCTCGGCCGGCTGACCTCGCCACTGGACCTTCACTGAAGCAATGTCCTTTGACCTCAACTTTCTGATCTGCCTGTCCAATATGGCCATTGGCTCTTCAACATACGATAAATCCTTGTCTAGCTGGACTGAACTGAAATCCAATACGTGCGACGGGTCACCATGATATCTCCGGAGCATAGAAACATGAAATACCGGATGAACTCCGGCTAGGCTGGGAGGTAAGGCAAGCTCATATGCAACCTCCCCAACTCGCCTCAAAATCTCAAAAGGCCCAATAAACCTCGGGCTCAGCTTCCCCTTCTTCCCAAATCTCATAACGCCCTTCATGGGCGAGACCCGAAGTAGAACCCGCTCATCGACCATAAATGCCACATCGCGAACCTTCTTGTCCGCATAACTCTTCTGTCTGGATTGAGATGCACGGAGTCTATCCTGAATCACCTTGACCTTATCCATCGTGTCCTGAACCATCTCTATGCCCAATAATTTGACCTCGCCCGGCTCAAACCAACCCACCGGGGACCTGCATCTCCTACCATATAAGGCCTCATACGGCGCCATCTGAATGCTGGACTGATAGCTGTTGTTATAAGCAAACTCCGCCAGTGGCAAGAAATGATCCCATGACCCTCCAAACTCAATCATGCACGCACGGAGCATATCCTCCAAAATCTGAATAGTGCGCTCGGACTGTCCATCCGTCTGAGGGTGAAATGTCGTGCTCAGCTCCACTCGAGTGCCTAACTCCTGCTACACGGCTCTCCAGAACCGTGAGGTAAACTGAGTGCCTCTGTCTGAAATGATAGAAACTGGAATGCCGTGCAAACGGACGATCTCCCTGATATAGATCTCTGCCAACTGCTCCGATGAATAAGTAGTGCACACAGGTATGAAATGAGCGGACTTGGTCAGCCGATCCACGATGACCCAAATAGAATCAAACTTCTTCACGGTCCGTGGAAGTCCAGATACGAAGTCCATGGTGATACGCTCCCACTTCCACTCTGGAATCTCAATCTGCTGTAGCAACCCACCTGGACGCTGATGCTCATACTTCACTTGCTGGCAGTTGAGGCATCTAGACACATAGTCAACTATATCCTTCTTCGTCCGCCTCCACCATTAGTGCTGCCTCAAATCCTGATACATCTTCGCGGCACCCGGATGGATGGAATACCGCGAGCTATGGGCCTCAGCTAGAATCAACTCTCGAAGATCATCCACATTGGGCACACAAATCCTCCCCTGCATCCTTATCACTCCATCATCCCCGATGGTAACATCTCAAGCATCACCACGCCGAACTCTGTCCTGAAGGACAAGCAAATGAGGGTCATCAAACTGTCGTTCCCTGATGCGATCAAATAGGGAAGACCGAGAAACCACACAGGCTAGAACCCGACTGGGCTCTAAAAGATCCAATTTAACGAGTTGCCTGGCCAAGGCCTGAACATCCATCGCCATAGGTCTCTCTGAGGCTGGTAGATATGCCAAACTCCCCAAACTCTCCGCCCGGCGACTCAAGGCATCGGCAACTACATTGGCCTTGCCCGGGTGATAAAAAATAGTAATATCATAATCTTTTAACAACTCTAACAATCTCCTCTAACGCATATCCAGGTCCTTCTGCTTAAGCAAGTGCTGCAAACTCCGATGATCAGTGTAGATCTCACAAAGGACTCCATACAAATAATGACGCCAGATTTTCAAGGCGTGAACAATGGCAGCTAACTCAAGATCATGGACAGGGTAGTTCTTTTCATGCACCTTCAACTGTCGGGACGCGTAGGCAATCACCCTACCGCCCTGCATCAATACTGCTCAAAGTCCAACCCGTGAGGCATCACAATAAACTGTATAGGACCCCGAACCAGTAGGCAACATCAAGATTGGGGCCGAAGTCAAAGCTGTCTTCAGCTTTTGGAAGCTCGCCTCACACTCTTCTGTCCACTGAAAAGGGGCACCCTTTTGGGTCAATCTGGTCATAGGGGCAGCGACCGATGAGAACCCCTCTACGAAGCGACGGTAATAACCCGCCAAGCCAAGGAAACTGCGGATCTCAGTAGCTGAGGAGGGCCTGGGCCAACTCTGTACGGCCTCCACCTTCCTCGGATCCATTCGAATGCCCTCACTTGACACCACATGGCCGAAAAATGCCACAGAACTCAGCCAGAACTCACATTTGGAGAATTTTGCATATAATCTCTTCTCCCTCAAAGTCTGAAGCACTATCCTCAGGTGCTGCTCATGACCTTCCCGACTCTGGGAATATACAAGAATATCATCTATGAAGACAACCACGAACGAGTCGAAATATGGCCTGAACACACTGTGCATCAGATGCATAAAAGCTGCTGGGGCATTGATCAGCCCAATGACATAACAAGAAACTCGTAATGACCATACCAAGTCCTGTAGGCAGTCTTCGGGATATCTGACTCCCGAATCTTTAACTGATGGTAACCTGAGCGCAGATCAATCTTAGAAAATACCTGTGCGCCCTGAAGCTGGTCAAATAGATCATCAATACGAGGCAAAGGATAGCGATTCTTCACTGTGGCCTTATTCAACTGGCGATAGTCAATACACATACGCATAGAACCATCCTTTTTCTTCACAAATAATACAGGAGCACCCCAAGGTGAGACACTGGGTCGAATAAAACCCTTACCCAATAATTCCTGCAACTGATCCTTCAACTCCTTCAATTCAGGAGGAGCCATATGATACGGAGGAATAGAAATGGGCTAAGTGTCCGGCAACAAATCAATGCCAAAGTCAATATCTCTATCGAGTGGCATGCCCAGAAGATCAGCTGGAAACACATCGGGGAAATCCCGTACCACTGGAACTGAATCAACAGAAGGGGTGTCAACACTGACATATCTCACATAAGCTAAATAAGCTGCACATCCTTTCTCAACCATACGTTGAGCTTTAAGGAAGGAAATAACCCTACTGGGAATATGATCTAAAGTACCACTCCACTCAATACGTGAAATACCTGGCATAGCCAGCGTCACGGTTTTGGCGTGACAATCAAGAATAACATGATGGGGAGACAACCAATCCATGCCCAGAATAATATCGAAATCAACCATACCGAGTAATAAAAGATCATTCCTGGTCTCAAAACCACAAATAGTGACCAAACACGACCGATACACATGGTCCACAATAAGAGAATCTCCCACAGGAGTGGAAACATAAATGGGGGCACTCAAAGAATCCCGAGGCACACCCAAATGCGTGGCAAAATAAGAGGACACAAAAGAAAAAGTAGAACCAGGATCGAACAGAACCGATGCCTTCCTATGACTGACCAATATAATACCTGTGATAACAGAATTGGAGGCGACAGCCGCGGCACGATAAGGAAGAGCATAAAATCGGGCTCAGCCCCTCCCTCGAGGGCGACCTCTATCACCCTGATCCCCGCCCCTGGCTGGCTGGGCAGGTGGGGTGGCAGCTGGGGCTGGAACGATGGCCTGCTGACCCTGTGGAGCATGCTGAGGCTGTGAAGTCTGAGAAGGCGCACCCCTCCCGCGTCTCGGGCACTCCCTAATCAGATGGCGAGTATCCCCGCACTCATAACAAGCTCTGGGAAGGCGCGGTGGCTGAGACTGACTGGGCCCGCTCCCGTTAGACTGTCCTCTGGAAGTACCCCGCGTAGGAGGCGCGCTGGAAACTGGGGGAGCATAATAAGGCTCCTGAGGTGCTGGTGGAGCTGGAGTACTACCGGCTGCTGGCAAGGCCGAATGAACAGGACGACCAGAATAACCCCTAACATAATGACCGGCTGTTGAAGTACGGGCACCAGAGAAATGGCCCGACTCTCGAGACCTCTTGGCCTCCCTCTCTCCTCGCTCCCTAGCGAGCATACCCTCAATCCGTCTGGCAATGCTTACTACCTGCTGATAAGGTATATCCATCTCTAGATCTCGAGCCATGCTGGACCGGATGGGCGGAATAAGACCCTCAATAAATCTCCGCACTCTCTCCCGAACTGTGGCGACTAAAGCCGGTGCATGCCTGGCCAACTAGGTGTAACGGATGGCGTACTCAGATACTATCATAGCACCCTGGCACAAACGCTCAAACTCCGCGCCCCAAGAATCCCTGAGGCTCTGGGGAACAAACTCCCTCATAAACATATCAGAGAACTGTATCCAAGTCAGTGAGGCAGACTCGACTGGACTATCCAACTCATAAGTACGCCACCAGTCGTAGGCGGCTCCTTGAAGCTGAAAAGCAGTGAAAGAAACCCCGCTGGACTTCACTATGCCCATAGTACGGAGAATGCGATGAGACTCCTCCAAAAATCCCAAGGCGTCATCTGAAGCTAGGCTAATGAACACTGGGGGATCATATTTCTTGAACCTCTCTAACCTGCGCTGCTCGTCCTCTGAGGCAGCTAACCCCTCCCCAGGCTGTACTGGCGCTGCAGGAGGTATAGGAATAACCTCTGGAACCTGCTCAATCGGCACTCTTTGCTCAGGAGTGCGGGCTGCGGGAGTCTGGGTTCCTCCCCTGGCCTGAGATGTGGCTGCGACAAGGGGAAGTAACCCCGCCTGAGCCAAAGTAGTATACATGCTCATGAACTGAGCCAGAGTCTCCTGGAGCGCTGGAGTAGCATTAGCTGTAGTGGGTGTACCAGATGCCTGTGCTCCAACTGGATCTGCTGGTGGTACCTCAGCGGCAGCGCGCGTGGGTGCTCTAGCTGCACCACGTGCGCGTCCACGGCCTCTACCCTGGCCCCGGCCTCTGACGGAGACAGCAGGGGGCGCGGGTGCCTGGTCCTCTCGAGTAGCACGTGTCCTCACCATCTGTGAGAGAATAGAAGTCAGAAGTTTAGAATTGGGATCAAAATATCGCACGACAATGATTTCAAAGAAATGAAGATGTTTCCTAAACAGTTACATAGCCTCTCGTAGATAAGTACAAACGTCTCCGTACCGATCAGCGAGACTCTAATAAACCGGCATGTGTCCCGTGACTCCTACGAACCTAGAGCCCTGATACCAACTTGTCACGACCCTAGTTCACCAATCGTGAACCTGTCATGACGGCACTAAGTCTTCGCGACTAGGTAAGCCTAACACATTACGAAAATTTAACAACCTTTACAAGAACAAAAAAAACAAATACTGAATAACATAGGAAAATGGATAGAGTGTCGCCTGGCACATACATTTCAACTCGAAATACTGAAACAACCTCCAAGACCCGGAAACTCACGGGCAACACAAGCTAAGAGAATGTAAGTCATGGCTCTAACCTCCAGAAATGTCTATACAACCGTACAAATGAAATGAAACTACTATCTATGGGGGAGAGTGGGAGGAGACTCTTCGGATCTGCGGACGCGGCAGATGCATACCTCAAGTCTCCAAATGTAGCTCTAAAATCACCGATAGTGCGCTCGATCAGAAGTACCTGGATCTGCACAACAAAAGTGTGCAGAAGAGTAGCATGAGTACACCACAACGGTACTCAATAAGTGCCAAGCCTAACCTCGGTTGAGTAGTGACGAGGAAGGTCAGGGCCCTACTGAGAATAAACATAATAAAAATATCGAGCAGTGTAAAGCAGGAAATAATCTGAATGACAGCAAAAATAGAATAGAAGTTACAAGTCATTGACAATTAAGCTAAACAAGGAAAATAACATAACAAAAATCCCTCGACTGTCCGTTGGATCCCAGGGAATTGAACCCGCAGTCCATTATATCAGTAACAAGGATCTCCGGGAATTGAAACCGCAGTCCATTTAATATCAGTAACAAGGATCTCCGGGAATTGAACCCGCAGTCCATTTAATATCAGTAACAAGGATCTCCGGGAATTGAACCCGCAGTCCATTTAATATTAGTAACAAGAATCTCCAGAAATTGAACCCGCAGTCCATTTAATATCAGTAACAAGGATCTCCGGGAATTGAACCCGTAGTCCCAATATAAAAGCACAACTAAAACAGGGAAAAATTCAGAGAATGAAATACACCAATACAAGTAACAATTAAGTTCTGGCCCAACATACTTCACGTAATTTCAATTAAGGCAATTAAGCAGTTAATTCTATCTAGTCATACTTCCCTAACTAACATAGGTTTAAATCTTGCGTTTAAATCAATCAAATAATGGAGAAAACACAGTTTGAGCAATTCAAGTAAGGTGGAGTTTCAACAATTTGCACAAGTACACGCCCGTCACCTCGTGTACAAGGCATTAAATCAACACATAAGATGTCCTAAGGGAAGAGGTTCCCCCACACAAGGTTAGACAAGCCACTTACCTCGAACAAGTGCAAGTCAACCCAAAACCACGCTTTTGCCACGAGTATCCGACTCCAAATGGCTCAAGTCTATTCAATTAAATTGTATATTGTAAATAATAATTCAAGAAATTTATTCTACAATTAAATTCTAAGCTAATACGCAAAATTATGAAAAATGACCAAAAGTCACACAAACATCGATGACGCTAGATTTCCAAAAGATGGGGTTTTAGCCATACATATCTGAAATTCACCCCTTAATGATACTACGATGATCCAATACATTTATCTAACTTCAATCTACAATACAACATACAATAGGGCCAATATTGGTACTAAATTCCATAACTTATGTCATTTATTCATATTATCAAACACCTTGTAGACATAGATATTTACACCTCATAGCTATAGTATTGGTTCCTCCAACTATCACCGTTAGCCAACAATTCATCTCACCATCATTCCTAACCAATTTATGACTTCCAAATACACATGTATGACCGTCCATTCACACCCAACCAACAAAATTCCATCAAATAAACACCTTTAAATCCCTACCATATTCATGTATTTAAATTGGGAATTTATGCATTCCAATCACCATACCATAAGTTGTAATACTTGATTCAGACTCAAAATTCCATAATAACTCCATCTATTTAAGTCTAAGGTGTAGGATTTACCTTTTGGAAGAAATCTTGCAAAACCCTTCCTTGGGTTCTTGAAGGAATTTCTTGAAAACAATCTATGTGTTTAATAAAGATTTAATCAATATTAGTATAGGAATGAAGGAATTTCACACCAAGATGATGGAGATTACTTACCTTGAAGATTGGGGGAGTTGAAGGTCTTGAGAGGGTGAAGAAACCCCAAAATTTCGAGCTTGGATGACAAAAATGAAGGAAAAGTGATACCCCTTCGGTTTTTACACAGACCAGGGATATTTTAGACATTTTACAGGTTCTCCCGCGGTCCGCCGCATTCCTCCGCGGTCCAACCCGCGGTTCCGGGCAGTAAGCCCCGCGGTCCACTCCGCAGCCGCGCACCTGGATGCGCTGGTGACGCGTGTCCAATAAAATGTCCATAACTTTTTGTATACACCTCCAAATGACAAACGGTTTGTTGCGATAGAAACTAGACTCAAAGGGATTTAATTTGATAGGTTGTGGATCACACAACTCCTTATAGAACGGGAGATATGATCGTTTAAAGTGAGTTTTTGTGCACACTCATTTACAATTTCGTCTATTATGAAATTTTTCCAACTTCAAAAGTTCCCGTTAACCATCCGAAATTACCCCGAGGCCCCTGGGACCTCAACCAAAAATACCAACACCTCCTAAAACATCATACAAACTTGTTCCAATCATCAAAACACGTCAAACAATGCTAAAACCATTAAACACATCGGATTCAAGCCTAGTTTATCGAATTCTTCCAAAACTCACATACGATCCGAAACCCAACCAAACGACGTCCGAATGACCTGAAATTTTGCGGACAAGTCCAAAATCAACTAACGAAGCTACTGCAACTCTCGGAATTCTATTCCAACTCCCGGATCAAAATATCACCTATCAACCGAAAATCGCCAAAATAATAACTTTTGCCAAAATAGGCTAACTTCTTCACCGGACCTCACAAAAATATTCCGGACACATTCCTAAGTCCCAAATCATCTCCCGGAGCTAACCGAACCATCGAATTTCCATTCAGAGGTCGTCTTCACACTGCTCCGAATACAGACCATTTTTCAACTCTTAAGCTCTCATTTAGGGACTAAGAGTCCCAAAACACTCCGAATCCTAATACCGAACGTCACGTCAAGCTAAAATAGTAGAAATGAACTTAGGGAAAGCAGATAATGGGGGAACGGGGCGTAAATTCCAAAAATGACCGGCCGGGTCGTTACATTCATATACTGCCAACGGCAACTGAAACACGCGATATACTGAACCCATCTCTCAGATCAACCATCCATGAATCCATTTCCCTCTTGACTGATACTACAACAGATTTCCGAGCCAAACCTCGATATTACCTTCCAACAAGCTGAAGCCACAAACGATCACCTCGGGTCCAACATACCACTCTGGTGATCTGACATACCAACACCGGCCTAAGCAACAACGTGCACAACACAGGCACCAATAAGAAACGATGTGAACACACCCAATCACGATAACTGACTCAAACGAAGGAGTTGTACCTCAAGCTCAACAGTACCATTACAACACAAAACTGAGATCCCGTCTCACATCATAGAAATAGAGTACCTAAATCCTCCTCGAAAGGTCATAACTCCACGTGGCCTTGCCATAACGCGCGATTCTATCCAAACACTAGTACCCATGAAGCACCTCAAATCACCATGCTTCACACGGTCAGCCACGCACGGATTGAGGTCTGAAACCAAGCAATCCATCACACCCACTGTGAAACAATTAATATACATTATTCAATCCTGAAAGGACACAACCGATGTGCTATCCGTCGAGGAACACCCAATACGAACTTTCCTCAGAAACCAGGAAGTAATGCATAACAAGTAACATATAGAAAACTATTCCCAACATCACACTGTTGCAGCGTGCAACCCGATCTAGATATCATACCCGTGGCGGCGTGCCACCCGATCCACACTTATATCTCACAAAAGGAGATGCACATCGAGCCAAATTTGCTCATTACAATAAACACATATAGTCTCGTGCCTGGCCACAAGATATGCATCCGAAAAGTCCCTCAATACCAGAACTGAATCAATGGTAGAAACCTCTGCACTGACATCTGCCACGAAGGCCAATTAGTATAGCAATACTTGCCAGCCGTCCGCTGGTCTTTGGAATGCAGCTACCCTGCTATAACATAATCAGATGCACTTTGCCACGCAGCCTGTGGCATTTTCCGACATAGCCCATAACACATTAGTCTAGACAATCTGACATTG